>JAWDEX010180699.1:0-14146 GCA_035221805.1 Trichilia hirta | reverse complement strand
TATTTCCTATAGATGAAAACAAATCATGTTGAATCGAATATTTTTTTATTCAGGATTTGTTGCAAAAGATTGCCCCTGCATGGATGAATGTCTCTTTGAAAATGAAAGATGACCCAGAGACTGATAAATCTTTTGGATGGGTGCTGGAAATGTAAGCACAGAAACAGGCGACTAAATTTTATGTGCTTCAGTTCATACTACAACGTTATTTAGTATTTATGTGTTTTTGATGCCCTTCTTTTCTCGGTTGAACTGAAGGTATGCATATGCTGTAGCATCTGCATTGCATGGTGTACAACATATTCTTCGAGATGACTTTATGCTACAGGTTTGGCACCTGTACTTGTGAATATCTTCTAATTTTAAGTTGATGTCCATCTTCAGTGGTTTAAATCAGATGTGAGTTTTTATTTATTAAATTTCAGCCCCCATGGGATAAGTCAACTGCAAAGAAGTTTATCATTCATTACACTTACGGATGTGACTATAACAAGAAGGTAAAGTGTGCTCTGCCCATTTTTGGAAAAAATTTTCCATCTATGTCACTGTCCTTATAAAACCTTGCTATTTTGTTTGTAATTTTCCTGACTTTTAGGCTATATAAAGGTTGTTGTGGAAAGATAAGATGCTTTGCATTTCTTTGTCAATCTTTTAAACTCACCTGTTTTCTATCATGCTTGGGAGCATAGGCTTGAACTTCACTGTTTTGTTTACTGGCACTGGTTTATTTTGTCTATAAAGTTACTTATCCAAGGTTGCTTTTCAGGGTGAGCTAACATATGGTAAAATTGGGGAGTGGCGATTTGACAAGAGATCGTTTTTACGTGGACCTCCTCCTAGAAACCTCTCTCTGCCACCTCCAGGTGTCCCTGAAAGTGTGGTATGTTTATGTAAGCAATGTTATTTCAGTACTACCTGCAATGCAAAATTCAGGTTCATTCAACATTTAATTGTTCAAAAAAAAAAAAATACTTGTCAATGCTACAAAATGTGATTTATGAGTTTTCTAGTGAAAAGAAGAGGATGTATCTGGCAAGTTGAATGCATTTTGTTGCCATACAGTTTTCTTAGTGTCTTACTGAACTTGCACTGTAGATCACCGCTGAGTGCTGCCCTTAGAATATTATAATTTTGGTGAGTCATTTGAATGAAATTGAGTAATACCTACAGTCTCCTAAGAGTATTTACTTCCGATAGAATTGCACAAGAAAGAAATGATGATAAGCGAGGAAAACCATTGTGTTTTCTTTCTTTGATGAGGAAGATTTAGAGTCATGGATTGGAAGCTGCTAATGTCACTCCTTTCTTAGTCCATATATGCAAAATTATGGAATTGTCTTCCTTGTCAGCGCCATTAATCCCCTGTCTATAACAAATTTTTAACTCTTCGAAATTCTTTCAAGTTTTCTATGACTTGTCTTTTCATCCTTTTTCTCTCTTCTTTTCTGTTTATATTATTTGTTTCTTATATTTTTGCTTGTTAAGTCAAATCCACCTTTATTGCTCTGCTCTATTCACATCTCTGTTTCGTCGAGGAATTGATAATGGAATATCCATCCGTGTACTTTGTTTGAGTTATTGGAGAGAGTTGCTTGAGTTTTTTGGCGGTTCTTCCAAACTTGACTTCAGTATTTACATTTGTGGGGTTACAGATACATCATATATTATTTATTGTTTATACTGTAGCATGATTCTGAGTCTAGTTCAATATATAGTGTGGTTTCATGTACAATTTACTTTTATGGTTAATTTTGGCATCATAATTATTTCGTCTACCCTGGTTAGTTGTGTTTCTATACTCTGTATGATTACTAGTCTTTCAATCAGATAGTTGCATTGGGATATTTTGGTTTCTCTCATAGACTTTTCAATACATGTCAATTTTAGCCGCGCCAATATGGTTCCTCCCCAAGGCTGAATTTTGATTATGATTTATGGCTTTTATACGGTCCTGTTATGAGTATTGATAGTCTTTCCTTTTTCTGTTGGATTTTATCTCTTCTTTTCGGCTTGAAAACATGTACCTATCATTTATAGAACTGCTTACATTTCTCTCCCTGTAGTTCAACGTGCTCTGTGCTTGTCATGTTGTCAGGTGACCCTTGTGAAGAAGGTGAATGAAGCTACTGCAAATATTCCCAATTGGGATACTTAATAGATATGGGCTGTGTTCTAGGTGGGTAAAGCTGACGAAACTTTGAGATTTCATCTAAGGTTTGTAGATTTCTTTTCTTGTGTTCTTTTTGGTCTTCAGCGACGCAATTTAAAGAGATAATACGATGCTAAATTAGCTCGGTTACTTGAGTTAATATAAGATTGAAGATTAAGCCTTTTTATGATTTGGACAAAAGTTTCTGTATTTATGGCACATGTAGTGTACTGGCCAATAGTAGGCTTGTGAAAGATAAAATGTTACAAAACGATCCCCTCCCCCCCCGCCCCCCAAAAGAGAAGTTGGACCTCTTTCCAAGTGAAAAGGCACTAGACTATTATGTTGCAGCTTCAAAATCATGATTATTATGAGATAAATTTTGTTTGTGGTAGTCGTTGAATATAAGTAGAACCAGCGTGAAGGTAGTGTAGTAGGTAATGATATTTTGAATGGTCCTTAGCCATTGTTGATGTTCCCTTCCACTATTAAGCCGGTTCTCTGACAACCCTCAACTCATTCATCCATGGGCATTGAATTGGAACACTACTTGGCGTGTGGATATTGACTGGATAATGGAATGACCAGTGCGTCGTGCAAACAAAGAAAAAGAAAAATCATTTTCAATTTTCTTTGGTTGAACCGATTTCAACATTCAATAATCCATAATGCATTTGACAGAGAACGATTGCTAAAAATGTTTGATTTTTCTGTCGACTTACAAAATATCATACACTACCAGCACAAAATTAATGCTTAAAAAAATTGTAATAAAAATCCTATCATCTATTTCAAAATCTGAGTGCTGAGATCTTTAATTTTTGTTTAATTTTAAAAATAAATTATAAAAGAAATTTAATTTTTAATAAATTTAATTTATTTTTAAATTTGTATTTCATGAGGAGAGTTTTTGTCGACAAAAGTTGGTAGAAGAAAGCACAACCCATGCTGATCTCATCGGAGATCTACAGAATGAGCTCACGTGAATAAAAAAATGTAAAAGGCATAGGACAGCAGAGACGAGACGAAACAGACTGACGCAGACAAGAATTTTAAAAAGCCTTCAACAATGGGAATAATTTTATATTTTTAATGGATTCTCATTTTCATGGACATTATTTGTCGGCAACATCAATCTTGTTGGGATAATAATAACAGTTGAATTCATAATTTTTTTTTTTTCATGTTTTCAAATATCAAAAAAAAAAAATTATTTCTTTATAACAAAATTATTCATTGCAATATTAAATTGTAACTAATGAAAATTAGTAATTTAATAATGATGGGTTGTTTAATTATTGAAAACAAATTTAGGAAATTTCATCTCTTATCAAGTGTCGAGCTAACTCACTTCTTAGCAGCAGCTCTCAAGGCGGATAGCCTCCCAAATTCCTCGTCATTTGCTATATGTAAAAGTAAAAATTGTTTATATTAAGAATATAATTTTACAATGTCTTAAAAAATAACTAATATAAATTTTAAATAGAATATTGATTTAATAAGTTAAGGGAAATGAAAAAAATATTGAGCCCTAATTGTTTTAAATAGAAAAATGTTATCCTTAATTTTAAATAAATAAGGTCGGTCGATTTTAATGGGTATGGCTTTTTTTTTTTCACCCCTTTATTCCCCAATTTCTTTGGGAGTCTACTACTCATCATCAGAATTTACTATCCCCTGCAATTATTATGTACTTCTCCATCTTTTGATTTCTTCAGTTGTACTATACATTATTGACTTATTATTTGTATTGATAATAATATAATAATGTTATATACATTTGCTTACATAAAATTTACATTTTGAAGGATTGTGTTATTGCCTGAGTTCAATTCTGTGCTTGTGTGGTTAGAATTTTTTTTCTTTTAATTTAATAGTTGAAATGATTAATAAATTTATAATTATTAAATATTCATAATAATAATAATAAAAATAAATAGTATTTGGCACAAAATTTAAGTTTTGATTTAACATTTTAATTATTTGAATAGAAGAGTGATGATTTAATTAATTGCATTTTTTAGACAATATTTTTTAATTAACACAAGCATACTGCCCAATCTTGTGATTTTAAATATAGTGCGACGATAATAAGATTTAAAATTTATTTATATAAGCACCCACTGGATATAGTCGAGTGGATCTATTTTGAAAGATATTTGTGTTGATTTTGAGTTCGAATTTTTTAAAGTATATTTAGGTGTAAGAGTCTGATACAATCAGAATTTTATCCTGTATTTAGTATCACTGCAGTGTGATTCCTATACATTATCTTAATTAATTCAGAACAGGTGTTATGTGATCTGCTAATACATACCCTAAAAAAGTGAGTGTTTTATCTGTGTATAAATGACCGCTACAATTATGATTGAGTATAAAATTTTTTTTGTCATTTAAAAAATAAAAATTATTTATATAAATCATATAATATTTATCATGTTATTTTTTTGTTTGATATTAATGTTGGATTTCCTCTATGTCGGTTGGTTCACAACACGAGCATCAAAAACTGTGAAAGTCCACAGAATCTATTATTGTTTGTCTTACTTTACCGATTATTATCTGTCAATGGTCACAAGGTAAGGGAAAAGATAAGCATCCAATATATAGCAAATAGGTCATGATTCAAATATTTGATAAATAAATATTTAATTTTTGTTTGATAACTGAAATTTATTATTTATTATACTTAATAATAATAATTTTAAAATATTATTAAATATATTTACTGTTTTTTTTTATTTTTTAATGGTATGCGTCAACGTCGCCAGGATTTTTAAAATTATTTTGCAAAGAGTTTGCTCATTTTTCTATTTATTACATAAATATTTTGCTATATATTTTTAAGTTAAGAATATTTTTTATTTCATTATTTTGGAAATTACTTTTCATGCATGTTCCTCGTTGTAGATATGTCTCCAGTCCAACAACGTAAACACCAAAAAACACTTAGGATGAATCAAATTTATTATCAAATAAAACCATTCTATGTGAACTTGATGAATGCGAAACACAATTTATTGTCAATATTATTTATAAATATTTTTAAATAATTTCACAAATTATTATTATTAGGCAATCCAATAAAATAAATTGGATATTGAATTACTATTTTAAATTTTTTTTTACAACTCAAATTAAATAACAAACAATTTAAGAAATTCAATGTAAAATTGCAATTGACAACACAATTCCAACAACTTAATACCCAACATAAATAATAATAAATAAATAAAAGTTTAGAAAAAATAAACACAAAAATTTTTATGTGGGTCAACGACTTCTGTTTACATCCACGTTTCTACTCCAACCGAGTCAGAAAATTCTACTTCAATTAATTTTTTCAAGACCATTGATAATAAATTATAACTCATTAACTTTTCAAATAAGTAGATAATACAAATATAATTAAAAGTTCAAATGTTTTCAAATATTAATATAATAATCAAATAATAAACTCAAGAATTTTGATCTTATCTTTGCAAATGATCAATAAAGATTTTAAGATGTTAAAAAACTCTCTTAGAAGTAAAAACACTTTATTTATTTATAGATAAAATAAAAAAATAGCTTTTAAAGAAATATTATGAATTAAAAAAGAATTTTTTATTTAATTTTAAATTTCAGTTCAGCCAAAATTTAGTCAAATTAGCTATTATGAAGGAAATTCAAATTTTGTACTGTTTATATAAAATCTCAGAATACCAAAATAAAATTTGGGCTCACTCGAAGTTATCAACAATTTTAAAAACCTTGTACTTTGATCCAAAAAATTTTGTGTTTGAATCTGCAAGCATCTTTAAAAATCTTACATTTTAGTCCTAAAAAATTTTAGTTAATCCTTAAAAAAATGATTTTGAGTAAATTATCACAATATTTTAACATTTAATAGAATTCAAGCATTTATAAAAATACACTTAAATTTGATTGGCTTTTTTCGTACTTGTTTCATGCATTATTTAGCCAATTTCATTTAAGTCTTTATAAATTATTCTTGAACTTTTATTTTATTTTTGCTTAAATAATAATTTTTTTTTATTATCAAAATATAAATTTATATGATCATATGATTGATAATGATGATGATGATATATGTGTCATAAATTCAAATAGGAGTGGGACCACTTGTATATCAATAGGTTTTGGGGAAAAAAAATCTTTTAGAAGACATTATTAATAACTGCGTTATCACATGCAATTTCATCCATGATTGTCATTTTAGCATCCAATACACCCAAAAAGAAAACAGCAAGTGTTTTGACTCCAACAGTGCTAATCATTTCTGCTTATGCTTGTATTTTAAATCATTACACAAATTTACTGTTGAAATTTGCATTACCCATTATATTTTTCAAACTTAATTTTAATATAAATTTAAAATTTTGATGACCATAGTCTTAATGGCAGTCAATGTATTATTAAAAAAAAAGACCTAGAAAGAAACAAAAACCCCACTACACAAACAAGTAGACTGGCTTGAAAGTAAATCTGATATCTCGATCCATATGAGCTTCCTGTATCCCATTCTCTAAATTATATTAATACTTACTTTAAATCTTCAAATCAAATCTCGCTTGAATTTAAAATCTAAAAAATCATTACCTAGAAAGCAGTAGATAGCAATAGCATAAATATATATATATATTGAAATTAATAGAATATTGTCCCCTTTTGAATTGAATACACACGTACATATTCATTGACTGAGAGGCAAGAAGCATCACATATATTTTTATATAGAACTGCTAATTGAAAGCGGGTTTAGTGAACAAAATATAGATTTGGATTTCAATCAGGGACTACTTTTGAATTGAATGGTCCTACATATTTACTATTAGTCATGTCATTTTCAATTGAAGCTTTATAATTTAGTTTATAATGAAATCTACATTATTTTTTTATTCACAGTAATTTAGGAGTAATGATGATGGTCACAAAGCATAGATGGGTCGGTTGAGGTTTTAATTAAATTCCATGCCATAAAGGTAAATGAAAATTGATCTTTAACCTTCATTTTAGTAGTTAATTTTAGTTGGTGCATGTGTAACAATGTGTTTGATTCTTAATTAAGCTAATACAGAGGCTTAAAACTGTCAAAATTTCTCTTGACAAACTACTAGGACTGCGGTAAATAGAATTTAATCTTTCTATTAAGAAGATTTGTATGTCCAAAATATCTACTATTATGTTTAATAGATTTTGATGATTTTGTACAATAATGAAAGGTTAATCCTCATAATTGAATAGATGATGTTTAAAATTTTGAAATGATTATAATAAAATTAATATATCAGAGAAAAAAATAATTAATTATGTCTTCTATTTTCAGTTGCTAGTGAATCCTATTATATATATAATGTCAGAGGAAAGGTGAACTTGACCCTTTCAAATTTTACCTTTCACATGTTTCTAACTTTTTTGAGGGTTGAAAGTATAATCTCAGTATCCTAAGATAGTCTTTATATTCCAATCCCTTCCTATATTAAAAGAGAAAAGAATATACAGCAAGGATACCAATCTCTATGTAGAAATTGACACCAGTATACATAGATAGGACCATATATGAAATGGAGCCAGGCCAGGCCCCAGCGGCCTACAAAAAGAAAATGGAATACAGTCTGTTAACAAAAACTCACACTCTCAATAGTAACGAAATATAATACGTTCCACTACACTACTCGTAACTTCTTCTATATATAACCACACTCCCCAAGCTCTCTTTCACACGAAACCCACAACCATGAAATCCCAGTTTCTCTTCTCTCTAGCCTTCTTCTTCTTCTTCTTCTTCTCCCTAGGTCAGGGGCAAAATTCTAAATGCAATGCCCCAGATCATAGCTCAACTCTCCAAGTGTTTCATGTTTTCAGCCCATGCTCTCATTTTAAGACATCAAAGCCACTCTCATGGGACGAGATTCTGCTTCAAATGCTTGCAAAAGATCAGGAGAGGCTGCTGTTTTTGTCCAATCTTGTGGCTAAGAAATCGGTTGTGCCTATAGCCTCTGGCCGACAGATTGTTCAGAGTCCCACTTATATTGTTAGGGCAAAGATTGGAACTCCTGCACAAACCATGCTCGTGGCCATGGATACCAGCAACGATGCTGCATGGATTCCATGTAATGGCTGTGTTGGATGCTCTTCTACGGTTTTCAGTTCTGATAAATCAACTACCTTCAAACCCGTTGGGTGTCAAGCTGCTCAATGCAAGCAGGTAATTAATGTTTGTTTACCATTTAATTGCGTTTTGAACTACTTAATTAATACTTTAAACATCAGAAACTTATACAGGATCTGTGCTATCCTTTGGAACTTCTAATCCCAAATAATGAGTAAGTTAATGCCAATACTTAGAAACGCATCCGAAGAGTATCAAATATATTTTATTTTCTACTTAACACAAACCCATTTCACATGCTAATCCGGATATTGATCATTATTGTATCATGCTTTAGAGTGTCCTAATAGCCCATTCCATGATTATTGTCCCTCCATTAAACGACAAGCGGCATGTATCTCCTTATGCTCTTTTTGTTGTACCTTAAACTCATATTTGCTTCTATGCTTTTTATTTATTCTTTATTGACACAATAAAATTCGAATCCCTAAACTTTTAGATTTTTACGATTAAAAACATAATTTATTCATTAAGTAATGATATTATATTGTCTGTAACCTAACAATAAGGGATATTTCAATTATTTTTTATATGTATTGAAGATCTATTTGATACAAGTAGATAAACTCGGTCTTCATTTGTGAAATATACAAAACTAGGGATCCATACGTTATTATCCCATTCTAATTGTTTAATCTTAAGGGACTGAGGAATTAGTGTGACCGAGGCAAAAGGTACTTTCCCCAATGGGAGAGTGTTTTACGCTTCACAAGATTGCGTACACATGCCTTTTCAAAAACAGAATTGCATACACGCACTAACATGCCACGTGAATCACAGGTACCAAATCCCACTTGCGGTGGAAGCGCGTGTGTTTTCAACATGACCTACGGCGGTTCCAGCATAGCAGCAAACCTCTCGCAGGACACCATCACCCTAGCCACGGATGCTGTACCCGGATACACCTTCGGCTGCATCCAAAAAGCTACAGGCAGCTCGGTGCCACCGCAGGGCTTACTGGGCCTTGGTCGTGGCCCATTATCACTTTTGGCGCAAACCCAAAACCTTTATCAGTCCACATTTTCTTACTGCTTGCCTAGCTTCAAGTCATCTAACTTTTCTGGGTCACTGAGATTAGGACCCATTGGTCAGCCCAAGAGAATTAAGTACACCCCGTTGCTAAAAAACCCGCGAAGATCTTCCCTTTATTATGTTAATTTGATGGCAATTAGGGTTGGTAGAAAAGTTGTTGACATCCCACCCAGCGCTTTCCAATTCAATCCCACCACTGGCGCTGGGACCATTATTGATTCTGGTAAAATTCTCTTTTTCTTAAATTTTTATTCGTAAATGTTGTCTTAGCCATTATTTACGGATCATATTAACTAAAAATTTAATCAAGATGAGTTCATAGTTGATTAGCATATGGGAAAATGGGATATATGTATGTGTATATATATATATATAGAGATATAGATATAGATATACCATTTTCCCATGTGTAATCAACTACGAATATATACATATATTTTGTCTATAGATTTGGAACATTTTTCCTCTTCTTTTCTTGCAATCAGGCACTGTTTTCACCCGGTTGGTGGCTCCGGCATACACAGCAGTGAGAGACGAGTT
The DNA here is from genome assembly GCA_035221805.1 of Trichilia hirta. Taxonomy (NCBI): domain Eukaryota; kingdom Viridiplantae; phylum Streptophyta; class Magnoliopsida; order Sapindales; family Meliaceae; genus Trichilia; species Trichilia hirta. Next base: position 4,250 of record JAWDEX010180699.1, on the reverse strand, counting down.
CCGTAGACGTGTTGGCCTGAACTTAACCATGACAACCCTAGGTGGTTTCGACACTTGTTATTCTGTTCCAATCGTTGCACCAACAATCACATTCATGTTCTCTGGCATGAATGTGACTCTCCCACCCGACAACCTGTTAATCCATAGCACAGCAGGCAGCATCACGTGCTTGGCAATGGCTGGAGCGCCTGATAACGTGAACTCCGTGCTTAACGTAATAGCCAATATGCAGCAGCAAAACCATAGATTCCTCTTTGATGTGCCCAATTCAAGGCTTGGTGTAGCCCGTGAGCTTTGCACTTAGATTTTTTCTTCTTTCTGGGGGGATTATTAAAAGAATTTACATACATTTTGATGGTCAATAATTTATGTGTGGTGTAATGGGTAACTTATTAGCTGTTGAAGTTTTTAGTTTATTTTTATGGGATAAAATTATGTTTGTGGGCTCCTATGAGACCGAATAGAAATAATTCGGTGTCTTTTTGGATTTTTCCTACTCACTGTGAAATGTCACTAATTTTCTGTATTTGTCTCTTGTATGCTGATTGAAGGGGAAGAATATTACTGTTGATTGGTCGTATTGCGTGAAGGAGTTCTTTGCAGACTCTTCCTCGGCATTTTCTTTTCATGCTCAATAAAAACTAAAAGGAATGATGTTGGTTTTTTTTTTTTTTTTTTTTTTTTTTTAACCTATAATTTTAATCATTTATAATTAACGATCTAAATCGAATGATGCCGGTGTTGTCCAAGAAATTTATACCTTTTAAACTCAAATTTTTAAATTTATTACTTGTCTGTGTTATTTTAATTCTTATTAATGATCTTATGATATTTTATATCCCCGTTATTATTATATAATTTATATCAATGTTATTAATAAAGATCAGCTCCAAATAATATTAGACTTTTAAATAATATAATATTTATGCATTACAAAATTAAAAAATATGATAAATAATTTTAGAAATTATATAATATATAAATGTCATTTCACTAGTTCAGATAAAATTTAAAAATTAGAATTTATAGTATTTAACATTATTGTAATTTTCATGTACTATATTGCCAGGTCGTGAAATTCAATAACGACAATTCTATTGAAGGATGATTGGTTTTATACGTCATGTTGAGTTCATCATGGTTTATTTAATATTTGAAAAATTGGTCTAACTCAACTTATTAGGCATAATACTATTTGTGTTGCACCAAACTTTGAATTCTAATAAAAGGAAATATTAATAATTAAAAGTACGAAATTGACTATCTTAAATGGGATGAAATATAGTCTAAGTTTACATCTATTTTTATTTTTAAATTTAGGTACAAGAGAAAGAAATGAAAAAAATAATTGTAATCAAATATTTTTAAAATAAAATAATTTAAAATACGAGTTAGTGAAATAGTATTATTGTTTTGTTTTATGAAGAATAAGTTTATATAAAAAAGTAAAAATAATATATATATATACTTGATAATGGATGGGTACAGTTTAGCAACACCCATTCATTTTTCTATCGGGCTTTCATTTGGACCAAAGCTGAGAATTCGATGGAGAAAGATAATTGCATTAAGATTTTAGTCTCGAAGGCATGAGGATTATTTATTTATTTATTTATTTTTTCTATGAGTACCTTAAATGCATGCATGATGTATAATATTTTGGAAACATGGATCCAATTATAAACTTTCTATAAGAATATATATATATGTATATATAAACTAAAAATTGTGACTATTAACCCTTAAAAAAACATTTTCAAAGTTTTATGCTAGTATTTTGTTAAATATATTTTCTTAGGACAGATACAACTTCAAGAGTTATAAACTATTATGTCATTGATGATGCGGTCCTACCAGAAAATTAGTCTAATTTTATTTTAATATTATTAAAAATATTTATTTTGAATTAAATAAATGGATAAGGATATCTTTGTAACCATCTTATTTTAAAAAATAGTAAAAAAATATAACCGTTAATATATATATATATATATATTTTACCTACTTTTATTTGATGAATAATATTTATCATTCACACAATTCTTTATATATAATACTTTATTATTTTATTTTAAAATTTCAGAAAATCAAAATTACAGTTCTTGATTTTAAATATTTTAATGTTAGAGATCAAATTTTACATATAAGCTTTTTTACAAATTAATACTACAATAATTATGTAATTATTATATATCTTTTTTTATGAAAATAACAATTATCATATAAAATATATAATAATTGTCATAAACGACTGAGCAGTTTTGTGTGACACGACTTCGCGATTTTTTTACTTAAATTTTCGTGCTCAAAATGCATATGCGAAGAGAAGGGGTACCGCACTCCATCACGAGAATGACGTTACAGATGGCATCATCGTCATATCATCATCAGAATAATAATATATTTTTATTTTGTGTATATATATAATTTTACTAAAAAATATTCTTAAGGTACTTATTAAAGTTTTCATATTTATTATTTATAGTAAATTTTAGTGTTTAATATAGTAAATATAATACTAAATTTAATATATTAAAAATTTTAACAAATATTTTAAGGTCAGTCCTCAACAAAATTCATAAAAAAATTATACTTTAGCATTAAATATATTCGAAGTCTAACATTATTTTCAATATTGACGTTTTCAATAGAATAAGATAAATTAAATTAAAAATAAACAATTCTTAAATATAAACGAGAAACGCCACTTGAAAGCAGATCTTGTATTTTGCAGTCTGTGATTCAATTAATTCAAAACAACTGCCGGACGATTCTAGCCCGAATCTGTACCAAATAGCTCGTAAATTACTTTGTTGTTATTATACTTTGATAAAAGAATAAATAATAGGATGAATTTAATTATTATTTTAGAAAGTCTTTAATTTATCATCTTTAAAAAAATTGACTCTACATACAATTAAAAAAAAAAAAAATTACATTTTGTATTAATATTTTAGGAATAAATTTAATCTCTTTAATTTTATTTTGGGTAGTATTTTCTATAAATATTTTTAACCTTATTTGCTTATTCCTATTCTTAAAAGTTATTAAACTAAATTTTTAGAATCATAACAAAATTTTTTTGTTTTTTATTTGATAAAAAATCATCATCTCACTGTGATGATCGCTTTTATTTTTTAGTTTTTACTCTAAATATATAAAAAAGAAAAAATATATTTTTTTCACTATAATTATCTCTTTTTCTATTTATAAAAGTATAATAATGTATATTATTAAATTGATATATTTTTATAACGATAAATAAATATAAAAATATAATTTTTCACTCTTTTTAAATATTTAATTTCTATTTTTTGGACACAGGGTCGTAATGAGAGTGAAGTAAATTTAATTAAAAGATAATAATCAATTATTTATATAAAAAAAATTAAAAATTATCTTATCATTTATTATTTTATCAAAGGACATACGCTTAATTTACCAACCATCAAGTGCAGGTTCAAACTTCTGACTACGGACTACTGTCATTACCCTAAATTTTGGGTATACGAGTTACGAAGAATTAGTATAGATAAATAGTTCTAAAATTAGGAATAACTAAATGCGAGTGAAAAGTAGTAATGCTTATTTATGCATACAAGCTGGTCAAAAATTGGAGCCGTTCTTCTGACGAGCCCAAAGCAGGGCGAAACCAGTAAGGCATATTGAGTCGTAAGGCATAAATTTTGAGTGGGTGAACTCAGGATACGAGAGCCAGATGAAAATTTACTAAGCGGGTTAAGGATTATATTGGAGTTTAATGAGAGGCGCGGCATGTACGGAGCACATCATGTAGCAATGTAGAGCACAACGTGCCGCAATGCAGAACATTGAGCGGAGCATGCTTGACAGAACACAAGCGAAGGAATTGCATACAACACAAAGTAAAGTCATGCGAGGGCAACGCACGCAAAATGAGCACATGAGAGTTTAATGGAGGTTGGCTGAATATGCAGGAGCGGACGCTCAAGTGTGCGAAGGCATGAGGCTACAGGCTCACACAGGCATTAAGGCTGAGGCGCGGGTGAGCACCAAGTAAAGAGCCAATCGCTCCGTGCTCAAGTGAGCACAAGTTGAGGCCCTTGACACGAGCAAGCGCTGAGCCATAAGTAGAACGCTCAAGTACTCAAGGGAGCATAGGCATGAAGCCATCGAAGTAGAAGAGCGCTAAGTGACGAGCAACGCTTAATGTGCAAGGACGTACCGAATGAAATGCTAAGTGCACAAGGGCATAAGGGCATAAGGCCATA
>JAWDEX010180688.1:0-14148 GCA_035221805.1 Trichilia hirta | reverse complement strand
AATAATTTAAAAATTAAATCTCATATCATTATCACAAATTTAGCACTTCGAGTTTTGTTTATAAAGTATAGATAAAATTTACAGAGGATAAAATTAGATTATAACAGGTATAACCTTTCATAATATTATATAATATAAGATTAAACAAATGAATATTAACATATATCATAAAATAAAAAATAAAAAAGTAAGAGGTCTAAATTAAACGTTCTATAATACTACATAATATAAGATTAAACAAATAAATATTAACATATATCATAAAGTAAAAAATTAGAAATAAAGAAGTAGGAGGTCTAAATTAAACTTTTCATAATAATATATAATATAAGATTAAATAAAGTATAAAAATTTTTATTAATAAGAAAAAGATTACATAAAAATTTTTATTAATAAGAAAAAGATTACATAGTTAAAAAAAAAATCTAACATTTTTCTTTATTCTTTCTTTTTGTCTCTTCAAGCCTTTTGCTCTCTTATATTTTTTCACTTTTCTCACACTTTCTCTAGCATTTATTCTCTCACTTCTCACTTTTTTTTTAAAGAGTAAAATAGTCTGGTATTTATAGGTAACCTTGGGGATGAAATGTCAATAATGGCTATCAAATGATTAATTATTAAATGAATTTGGTGACAAATTTGGATAAAATCTTTGACAAATGCATTCAATAATTTTGGTTGCTATAAAAGATTATCATAGATAACCTCAAAGATCAATGATTTAGTATTTGTAATAAACATCAAAGTTATAGATAAATTTTTTATCTTTAATTTACCACTTATTTTAGGTCAATCTGATATTTTTATTAAAATTTATAGGCAAAATACTAAAGTAAGGTCAGGCTAGGCTAAAATAGTAGGTGGGCTTATGATAGGCTTCAAAAATAGGCTTAAAAGTATAACATAAAATCAGAACTAAAACTTAGCCCAAACATAAATATTTTATGCCATTGTACTCTCTTTTCAAAACTACTTGTATCAAATGATTTTGAACTTTTTACCAAAAGTTATGGATATAACCTAAAGCAAGGTCGAGCTGGGCAAGAACAGTAATGGGCTTATAATGGATTTCAAAAATGGGCTTAAAAATATGATATAAATTTAGAATTAAAGCTTGGACCAAATATAAAAGCTGTAGCCTATTGAAGTAGATTTTCAAATTCACTTGTTTTAAATTATTCTGAAATTGCTATCAAAAGTTATGGGTAATATATTAAAGTTAGGTTGAGCTCGACCGAAACAATAATATGTTTAAAAAATAACTTTAGAAATACTATATGAGTCTAAACTGATGATTGGTACAAGCATAAAATCTTTATCCCATTGTTTAAACTTTTTATTGAATCAAAAATTATGCCAAAAGCTCTCTTGGTTGAAAAGTTATGCCCCATTTATGAATGTTACGTCGAGAGAGAAATTAAATAATATTTACTAACAAAATAAAGTTTAAATTTAAAATAACAAATCTGCTTATACTATAATATTTACCCTAAACACACACATTTAAATATAATAACAACCTTTAATAATAATTTAAAACCAAAATTTACAAATAAAGTATTTATTATTCTACTTCTCTCTAATATTTTTAAATAAATAAATTTTTCAGTGAAAGAATTTACAAACTATAAACTCTTAGACAAGAAATTTATAAGCCTTCTTTTTGTGCATAAAGTGACACACTAATTATGGGACTTAACGTCAAAATTGTTCTTATTATTTTATTAAAATTAATATTCGTTGGGCTTTAATTATTATATCTTTTATCTAATTCATCGATCAATGACTTTCAAACTAGTCGGCCTTAGAGTATTAGGTGTTAAGATACTCTTACAAGTCTTCTCAGGTTATAAATACTTACCATTACTATTTTTTTAAAATATAAAATTATGCTATGTAATTAAGAATGTCACTAGGACACAGCTTATCCCTAACTCTTATCAACAATACTCGTATTTAATTTTTTTTTTCTTTTAAATACAATTCTTGCTCTATATAACTAAGTATGCCACTAAGGTACAGCTCATTCCTAATCTTTACTAATAACACTTATATTTGATTTTTTTTTTAATATAAGACTTTGTTCTATATAGCTAAGTATGCCATTGAGGTTCAGCTCATCCTTAGCCCTAATCAACAAGGCTTATATTTAATTTTTCTCTCTTTCTTTTATCAATGCCCTTAGATATTATTTCTTATAAAATCGTCAAAATAAATTATATAAAATTCTTTAGTTGCAATCCACAATTATGTATTAAAGTGTGTGTGTGATAAAAATAATTCATAAATCTCTCGTATAATAAGTTTATGAAGAAACAAATAATAATATAAGAATTTACAAAATTTGAATAACTCAAACAGAAGTAAATAATAAGACTTTATTATAAATTTAAAATTATATATAAATAATAATAAAATTATTAGGATGAATCTCAAGGATCAAAAAGAGAAGAAATGACCCCTTACTCAACTATTTATATAAAAGTCGGACACTTACTTCTTTTTTACAACATAATAAACAAGTTTTTAACACACATAAATATATAATAATACTTATAATAATAACATCATTTAACATCAACTATCCTTACCTCATCTAATATAAGACATTATTTTAGTGTCTTAATATAAAAAAATAAAGTATAAAAAATATTACCTGAGATAGAATTTTTACATAAAAAAAATTTACAATAAACTATTAAAAAGAAAAGTTAAAGATAAAGCGCAAATCTATCAAAAAATAAATACCTACATTATTGACAAGTTTATCAGAATTATCCTGATAGTTATTTGAAATTAAATAACGATACATAGCACATCATTATTAAAATTCGGCATCTCGAGTTAAGATACAAATTTATCAAATACATTTGACAGAATAATTTAAAAATTAAATCTTATATCATTATCACAAATTTAGCACTTCGAAGATGAATAAAATTTACAGAGAACAAAATCAAGTTATAATAACATAGATATATTTAATAAAATTAATTTTTGTTTTTGAGATAATTTAAAATAAATTAAAATAAAAAATTAATAAACAAGCGAGGTTAACCCGACTTAGCTCAGGTTGCCTCATCTCCACGGACCGGATCGGTTTCATATTTTTTAAACCGTCATCCAACTCAGTCCAGCCCGTGTTGTGATCAAATTTAGATCCAATTTGTTTTAACCAGCTTTTAATCTGGCTCGGCCCGTCCTAATCCGCTTAGCCACCGATTCAAACAAGTTGAAAAGGACAAAGAAAAAAGGAAAAACCCATTTTGGGAAAACCCATTTTGCGCTACCCTTTGCGCCTGAATCTGTCCGAAATTGGTCACAAAACCCCAAGACTCAACAACAAAGATGAAAGACTTCCCATCATCGCAAATGAAGTACACTCTAAGTCAAAATGACATAATATAACGTCTTAACTGTGGCTGCAACAACTTCGGCGAAGCGAATTCTTGCTCTTCGATAACACAGTAAAGTACGTCCGAACGGAACCCATCCCCAAAAAACCAAAAGTTTCTTGACGATAGCTTCACCGGTCGTCGTCTGCTGGGCATTCCCCTGGCACAAGATGCATGAGAATGTGAAGTTGAGAGAACATTAACTGAAAATGAGAGTGATGGTTGAGGAATTAGTGTTCCAAGGACTCAAGGTTGCAAAATAGATGCCAACGTCTAATGTACCTGATAGTTTGCGGGGTACATGGGAAGATGTGTTTTATTGGATTTCAAGGATGAAAAGCCGTTGATTTGGGTAAAGGCGGAGTACAAAGTGTGATGTGGGAGGAGTATATGTGACTTATAGAAACGTGCTAAAGAAGAAGAAAGAAGAAGAGGAAGCAGAAGAAGAGAGGGACAAGTTTGTTTCTGGATCGAGTGACGGGAGGAGATTCCAAGGAAGGTGTTAGAACTGCGAAGAGTTTGGGCATCTTCGAGTTCATTGTCCTTATCTGGTATTTGCATTTGTGTTTCTTCTAGTTCTAGACCAGAATATAGGGAGTCTGTGAGATGATCCTTCTAATAGAACTCGTGCAAATGTAAAATAATGCTGTGTAATTCTTCTGAGAAACAAGGAATGAAGGACGTAAAATTTGACTTGATTTTAATTTAGAACTTGTACCCAATTGGAAATTCTTACTATTTAGTTGCACGGTTATGGAGGGTGAGATTAATCAACTGTCAAAGAACAGGCCTCATGGCAGAGATTAATCACTCAGTCATGGACTGCATCACACCAGTTATTTAAATCTCTGCTATCGCAGCAACGGAATCTTCTTCAACACCAATTATATTGAAGAAGATTTTGTATCTTGGGACTCGCTTTTCAGTTCATGAAACAACATTTAGATTTTAGATAAACAAAGATTAATTTTACGATAAATCATTTTACATATTATGATTTTGAACGGAAATCAATACTTCTCAAAATGGCAAAAAATATATTTAGGATAACATAAATAATTGATAAAAGAAAAGATCCTGATTTTCTTTTGGACTCTTTCTCTAAAATGGATCAAAGCAAAGATCAAAGCTTTTACTTTATCACAAATGGATATCCTAAACTTAAAATAAGAAAAAAAAAATTCTTATAATTTTTAGAAATAACACTTATCTCTTATCAAAATATTTGTATCATACTTTTACAATTTTTAAAAATATTACTTATTCGAAATATTTATGACAAATATTTTTATAACATTTTTTAATAAGGACAATGAGCACGAACTTTTATCATATAAATCTCTAAAAATTTAAAATTATTAAATTAAGATATAATATATGTATTTATATTAAATAATTCCTACTCATATTAATAAATTATTAAATTATTTTTTAAATATACACTTTAAGACAATAGGAACTAAACAAATTATTAAATTAAATTATTGAATTATTTTTTAAAAACATAAAAAATTATTAAAATATTTTTTAAAAATTTTTTGTGTTTATTCTTGTACACTTTTTATTTTTAAGTATTAATTTTAATTATAATTTGCCCTATATATTTTTTATCTACTATAGCATATTTAATAATTTAGATTAAATTGAGCTTATAATTTATAATATTATTGTCATTATATCTTTGTTATTATTTTAAATAAGAGAATTTTATAATTTAAGGCATTAAAGTATATTCTATATTATAATTTTCTACTATAATTTTATTAAATTAATTTTTATCAAAATTTCATATTCTTTATTATTACATATGAGGAGCAAGCGAGCAACAAATTCTTATAATGGCGATATCGTAGAGTCTTAAAAGAGTAGCTTAATGTATACATAAGAGTAGCTTTTACTCTTAAATTGATATTTGATAATTTTATATTTGCAAATGCTTATGAATATAAAATTATAATTTAAATTTTTATAATATAAAGTATTATAGTTATTTTATATATTTAATGAGTTTAATTTAAATATTTTAAAATATAATTTATAAAAATTTAAATAAATAATTTTAATTTTAAAATATTATAAATTATGAGTCCAGTCTAATCTAACTTATTAAATATATTATATTTGGACAAAAAAATTAGATGGGACAAATTAATACTAAAATTAGTAAATAGAAATAAAAGTGGATAAAAATAAGTATTAAAAATTTTATATATTTTATTTTAAAAAATAATTTTATAATTTATTTTAACATCAATTTCATATGCCCCTAAAAATTATATTTGAAAAACAATTCAATAATTTATTAATTTAAGTAAATATTATTTGATATAAATAATAGATCATATCTTAATTTAATAATCAAAAATTTATATAATAATTGTTGATGATTTTTATCGACCAATTATTTTCAGTCCTTAATTTATGTTACATGAACGATCTGACCCGACCCTGTCGCCTCGATTTTTCGACTGTCATCATGATTATTGAGACGATATAATCTCAATATTTAAAAAATGAGAGAATTAAATAGGAGGAATGGGCGTACTACTCTAAGAAATGCTTGAACATCCTATTACATTAAGAAGCATCTTGTCCTATAAACTGCAGGCATTCATTATACTTTCCCCCTAATCTGGCGTAGAAGAATAGTGAAAAGTCCTACCAATGACCATATCTTCCCTGTCTAATCAGACTCTCGTTCTCCGATACCCGCACGTGTAAAGGCCTTATAAATGGTTAAATTGCTATATGAGAAGGAGGGATTTTTTCTTGGATCATTTTTTAACTTAGTGAAAGAAAAAGAATTCAACTAGCTAAGATCAGCTCTCCCTCATAAATATTTTTCGAGCCCAGCATTCCGGATCAGTAAATTATTCAAACACTCCTGATAAGTTTTTCTCTTTAACTTTGCCTTAAATGATCTATTAATTTAAGCGTCGGATTTTATTTGTCAGTAATCTAACTTTACTCTTAATTTGTTTTTCTTTGATTTTAAATAGTCTCTCAATAATCTTTATTTGGAGCTAAGCACCGTTTTATACAGCCTTTATATTAATCGCAATAGTAAAATTTATATGATGGACTGCCCGAAAAAAATTTAGACGGCAATAATTGAAAATCAACGTCTACCATTTAGTATTTATTACTTAAGATATTTGCAATAAATAATTTGACAATGAAATTAGTGATATTAGTAAAAATTTTAAGAAGTATTTATAGGTTAGGGTATTTGTCAACTCCCACTTTGAAACGACATATCATCTCTAAGTGCAGCGACGCCAGCTCCCTCGCGGAGCCAAGCGAACTTCTTCCTCTTTGATAACAACATCAATTATGCACTTTGTAACTGAACCCATTCCCGGCAGGCAAACAACGCCATTGCCCAACAAAAATTCATTGACGAAGACTTCACGGGTTTCCACATCTCCCTCGGAAAAGGCATTGGAGTCTCTACTCTAGAGAAAAGTTTAGTGGATACGTCATAGTGGAAGAAGGTCGACTTCGAGAAGAAGAGGTTGCGTTTGGAAAAGGCGGAGCAGATTGTGAGAAACTGGAAGGAGTCTCTTGAGCAATGTGCTAAAGAAGAGGAGGCCAGATATGTTTCTTGGTCAACTGACAGAGATAGAAGTCGTAAAAGAAAGACGTTCAAGGGAAGTGTTATAGTTGGGAAGAGATTGGACATCGGCAAGCTGAAACTGTAATCAGTAATCAGGTATGTATGTTTGTGTTTTTCTCTCTATCTGGTTGATTGTTCGAATGACTACGAGGAATTCGGTTGATATTAATCTAATAGAAAGTATTACTGAGAAATGGGGAAAGAATAATGTAAAAATTACGTGGTTTTAACTTGTGGTTTTTTACCCGGTTAGAAACTTGTTAATAGTTCACGCATGGTTTTGCATCTTTGATTTTATTGGGATTCTGTATGTGAATTCCCTAGCTTGGTAGTTATAATGCTCAAATTTCGTCTCTTTAGTTGAAGTATCGCAGGACTGATTCCCACAGGCAATGCCATGCCCATACTTACACCACCAAAAACAGAGTTCTATTGCAATGGGTGTGAGCGACAATGATGTTTATGTAGGATACTGATGATTACTGTGTAATGTCGTGATGGAAGTCATAATGTAATATTAGATATACGGTTATATTGTCATGTTTAACGTTTGGCCCCAAACTGGATTATAATTCTGTTCATGGAATTGGAGTAAAATGGTCACTTTGATGTTATTCAGCATTCATTTAAATCTAAATAACAGTTGATCATGGATTTGTGGAATGAGCAATAGACTTCTCTTGTTGCTGTCGCTGGTGTGATCTTCGTTCTTAATTACATTGACATTTGTCTATTTTTATTTAATGTCGATGCTAACATGCTGAATTTGGTTTTCTTTTTGCTCTGATTTAGGATCATGGATATAAATTTGGAGTTCTAGCAGACATGGTATGATGATCATGACCATCATTCAGCTGATGAGGATTTTTGTGCCATGTGTCTTTAATTTCCATTTGGAATGATTTACAGGACGACAATTTTGAATGCAAAATATTTTTTGGTGATTCACTGATGACCGGTTTGCGACTAATGAAGTTTTTTAATTATATCTATTTACTGTTGAAAAAATCAATTGTATAAAAAATTAATTAGTGCTTAGTAAATTTTGTTTTTACAAGTGCTATAAATTTAAAAGCAGATCATATGCACTTAATTTATTATGATATCAAAATATTATAATAAGACAAATGACCAAAACGAGTATAATATATATATATATATATATATATATAATTATTTTTTACAAAGAAGTTATTAAACAAATTTTAAATAAAAATTATTTAAATATGTAATAATTAAATTTAAGTCATTATTTAAATTAAATTAATTTGAGAAATTGTTGAATATATTTAATTTTAATGATAAAATTATATTAATAATTCAACCTAATCATATTTCATATTAAACACAATATAACAATATCTACCATTTAATTCTATTCTATTTAAGTTTATTTATTTTTTAATAATGTTTTTTCCTAATTAACAGTAAAATTTATTAATATATTTGAAGATAATTTGGAGTTCTATTATTATAAAAAAATATTTTTAGAAATATTTTATAATAAAATTATTTTTCCAAATTATATTTTAAAAAGTACTTTCATCATTACTCTTCAAAAATAATTTAAAACAAATTTATCAAATGTCTAAAATAGCTTTTGGCTATTTAAAATCACTCTTTGATAAAACAACTTTTGTAATGATGTCTTTTATGGGTTATGGCTATTGACAGCTTCCATTCCAATTTCCATCCTTGTTTATATTGTCAAGTTCTTTTACCATTAAGTTGGCATTGAATTACTTTTTGTTGACAATGGATTTATTTGGTAGTTATAGTCTTCTTTAATTTCAATGTACATGATTAATTAAAAAAAAAAAAAAATCTTATAAAAAATTTCAGATAAATTGGCATTGTATTGTTTGTGGTTGCATGAAGATATCAAATGTTTTTGTTTGTCTTAAAAGTTCTTACAATAGAAAAAGAGATTATTCTAATGATATTGATTCTATAAATAAGTCTTTCACTAATAAGTTTGTATTCTGTTTTAGCCACAATAAATATAATAAACTCAGAATCTCTATTATTCTAATAAAAAATTTAAATTAATTATTATTAAATTATTTGATAATTTTATTTGAAACTTTATTTTTAATAGAGTATGAATTAAATATGATTTTAAAATAATTTATAGTGAAAAAAATAATTTTAAAATTAAAATTCTTATCCCATTAACATTTTATATAATAGGACTCCATTTATATTTTTCTTTCACAAAAAGATGTAATAGAGTGAATAATAAAAAATTATATTATATTTTAAATTATTTCACAATATGATACTAATAATATACTAAAAATTATATTATAATTTAAATTATTACGTAATATGATTGTTTGGAAAAGGTTTAAGAAAGGGTTTGACCAAATAATGACATCACTTCAAGAAATCTTCTTCGAGGCGATCAGTATTATTCGTCTCCAAATCGAGCTTCACTACTTTCATGAAGAACATTAATAAATTAATAAATAAGTCAGAGATATCACTCCAAAATTCAATCAAATTACTTTAAAAGATATGGAATTAAAATCATATTTGAAAAGTAATCATAAATGGCTAAAATATTTTCCTTCAAAAATAAACGTTACACGATCCCATGATTTATGTTCTTAAATCGTCAACTGCAATAAAGAAAAATAATTGCCGATAGTTATGCCCACATTACTGGCCCATAATTCATACTTCCTATTTATTTTTTTAATTTTTATCTTTTGGTTTAGGTTGATGCTTTTTGACGATCATTTGGTCGTGTCAATTAGGATTTTGAGTGATTTAGGCTTAGTATCTGCTAGTTGGAATGATTATCAGGCTGGCATTTTTTATTTGGAATATAACGTGTTTTTGTTGAGAGGCCTGATTAGACTAACCTCCTACTTGTCGAGTTTCTCGTATATACTTTTAGATACCTTTCTTATAATTCGTATTGTCAAAGACTTTTAATAATTGATATTGGCAGTGAAACTGGATTGCTCTATTCTGAGTATCCATGCTTTTGTAAAAGATTTGATGGACAGACTGGTCCAAAGGGAGGTTCATTGGGCACTCTAATCCTTTAGACGTATGCTGAGTGTGTTGCAGAGCAGAGATCTTCAATTGTGGTTCTGCTTGTTGCAAAAATCATTCTATTGTTGAATGCGATGTATTGAAGCTGATCAACAGCAAACCCAGCCCAGCCCAACTCAATTTCTTTAGGCATTCAAAACTTTTATTAATTAATCAATCATCTAGTTACTGGTAATGATCAAGAAAAGGTAAATTAGATAGTTCTCTACAAATATTTCTTTATTCAATTCAAAAAAATGAAGAGTCATTAATGGAAAAAAAATAAATAAATTAATGGAGAATATTACTATAGAAAGGAAAGGATGTCCAAAGAAATCTGACAAAAAAAGAGTAAGAAAATGTTCTTTCAAAATGCATCCAGAATATCATGACAAGTGAGGTGATATTTATTTAATACATAATAAATTGTGATAATTTCGAAAATTATTTATTACATCTTTTAATTATCCAACAATTAATATTACCCTATTCCAGATGTCTTTTCAAGATACAATTTTAGGATGAATAATATTATTTAAAAAAGAAAAAATCAGTTTTCATTAATATTAAAAGAAGTGTTATACTTTTAACTCATTTATTATCTACATTAATTTTTCATTCTTTGCTATTTATAAGATCACAAAATTATTGTAATGAGAAGAAGAAAGTCAGTTAGGGACCATAATATTTCTTTGTTAGTTTGTTTATGCTTTTATTTTTCAAAAATAATAATGATAGGATACAATTACAAAATTGTATTGTTATACATATTTTATATAATTTATTCTTTTATTAGATACAAATATAGAATATGTAATTAATTATACAATATTATAATGTCAGAATATACAAACTATCGTGTACAAATTAATATTGATTATTAAAAATATTAAATTAATATAATTAATATCAGTAAAAAATATAGATTGTGTTAATTAATAGTATAATATCACATTATTTTATATATAATAGTTAATATTATTTGTCAATATTTTCAAACTGTGTTAAGCATTGGTAATATAGGATTTGTATAAGAAAATAAATGATTTTTCTATTTTCATTTACTAAAACAATTATATAAAATATTTTGTGTGTGTGTTTATTTATGTAGAAAATTAATATTATTTTGATATATGGTATTCATTTTAAATTTTTAATGAAAGTCTAAAATAATATTTTTTCAATTTTCAGATAAATTAGGTTCAATCTTTTTTAGAAAAATATAACGTGTAAAAAAAAGTGTTGAACAATAATTTTTATAAATTCTTTAATTAAATGAAATAAATCTCTATAAACATACCTGCATGATTTACTAGCCAATTTTATTTGGTTGGCCATTCTTACTCAAAATTTAAGGGTTGAAGTCCGGGGATTACGAATATGTAATGTAGTTTACTTTGGCTTGTAACTCGCCTACGGTCTAATCTAGAAGATTCTAAACTCCTTCTGAGTTTGGCTTGTCTGCGAATTTGAGAGTAAAGTTTGAGACTATGATTAAAAATAAAATATTTTTCTTCAGAAAAAAACTTTCCATTAAGAAAGAAATCTATATTAGTGCATAATCTTTGCTGGAACTTCTTTATTCCAGGAATTCGGTTCAATCGAGAGGGAAACCATCTTCTAAAGATGGCGGGCACAGCAATGCAACCCTGGGTACATGGTAAAAGTCAAAAAAGTTTCTTGCATTACGAAGAAGATTAATATCATTGACCACCCAACCTAGATCATTCAGGCAAGAATCAGAACTATTGACAGTAGTAATAGCAGAGACTGAGTCGGATTCCGCCTGAATCGGGAGTAGGCCTTTGTTGGTTGCTAGTATTACTCTTTCCAGGATAACGATTGATTATGTCAACACCACATTGTCAGAGCATCCCTTCTGCGCGATCGAAGTTGCCTCAATCTCACCCTCAGAGTTTCGAATAATCAATCCTAAACCTGCCTTAGAGCTGCCTGATTTAACTGCTAACTCAGCATTAAGTTTATAGAAAGTTCTTGAACGTGGTTTCCACTGACGGGATGGTTTATGACCTACATCCGTAGCTTCCTGAATGTTAAACCCTGCACTCGACCTACCCCATCCAGAATGCACTCAACCCTTCTAATAATTTCCTCCAGTTGTTCCTGCACAGTGTTGTGAACTGCATGCTCCGAGAACTCCAAATGGTACAGCAGATCTCTATAAATTTCTCTATTCCCTTTTTCTCTAACTTACTGGCTAACCGTCTGCAGAACACCAAGAAAACTGCAGCCTTCTTTTTAAACACTTCTTTCCCAATTTCTGAAAACTTTCACACCTTCTTTACTTTATCACACCCACACAGAGCATGGACAGCATCTTCCGGGAAGTTATTACACCTGTCAAAGAATTCATTATTCTCAATTCTCCTTCCCGATAAGTTGACGGATGTGGGAAGAATTTCTTTCAATGCTTTCCAAAAGAATATTTTCTATCGAAGTGCCATTGCAAGCCGTCATCAATCGAGCTTGATGGTAAGGGCAGTTTAAGAATTTCTTCTGCATCCTCGTTCAAATAGTCGCCCTGAATCTTGTTCTCATCCCAACTTCCGTCCTCTTTTAGAAGATCTGTTACTCCAAAGTCCTCTGGGAGGGTCACTGGGGAGAATGGCCTGAATGTGGCCGGTCTTGCTAACCAATTATTTCGATAGATCATCACTGATTTTCCATCACTGATCCTCCACCTGGAGCCTGCTTCTATTATTACTTTCCCCAAAGTAAACTACTCCAGATAAAAGAAGAGTTGTTCCGGAGAAGAAGTGTGAGGGAAGTACCCGGCACTGTTTTGCAAGAAGAGCTTGATTGAAATAAACTAAATCTCTGAAGCTTAGGCCCGGCACCCCAACCGCAACCCAACCCCCACAACGCCTCGCGATGATTTATGTTGCACAGAGAATCCCCGGGAGACCAATGAATCTTCCTCTTCTCCCTCGTACTGCACCACCACTGAGAAGTAAATGATTTTTGAATATCTTCACATAGCTTCACTGGCGGTTTAAAGACATTCACAGTACAGGCAGGTATGGCTTATCCTACTATCTGAAGTACCTCTTTTTCCCGCTGGAGAAGATTTTCGGATACCACTCTGAACTTTTTTCACCATCCGCTCATGGAGGAAATTGAAACTATAAGGTTTAAATTTCTTCCGGCCCAGCATTGATAGAAGGCCTAGGTATTTTTCCTATATTGATACCAGTCATAAGTCTTAAGCCCAGCCCGAGTTAAAATAAAATATTACGATAGATGTAATATGTAGATCTTTTTTATTTATTTAATATTAAACAAAAATATTTAAAAAATTGACACAAATAACCGTATTTTAGCCCATACTTTCAAAATTAATCCAGTTGAAAAAAATTTTCAAATTTAACCAAAAATAATTTTTTTGAACAATATTACCTAAACAACTTTTTATGTAAAATAAACTAAATAATTATAGAAAAATTCAAAAGAAAATCAGTAACCTTTTTTATGGTGACTCTCTAAATTACCATAAATTCTTCTTTTATCACTCTCACTTATATTTTTTAAATCTCGTTTTCGGTTGCACAAGCAAATAAAGGATAATACAACCTGGGAGTTTTTGATTTTTTTTTAATTCTATTTTGTATTGAACAAAATTTTTAAATTTTGAATGAAATGAATATGTATATGAGTGTTCGGTGTCATATGATCGTTTAAATGTAAGAAAAATAATTTAAATTTTGTTAATGGGTAAATGATTTGCCAAAAATTGTTTGTTAAAAGGGGACGATGCTTGCAATCTTGGTTGCTGTCATTTTCAAGTGTAACTATACCTATAATCAAGAGTATAGAAATAAATGATTTCAAAAGTTTAGATATTAGTTTTGAAAATAGTGTTCAAGAGTATAAATTAACTTAATTCAAAAGTAAAAAATAAGTAAATGAAACTGATTTCAAAAGTGACGATCGAAATACATTTTAAAGTGAGAAATTATATTATTTCAAGAGTATGAATTAAACTGTTCATGAGAATCACATGCAAAATAGTGAGAAATTGTGTAATTTTAAGAGTATAAATGAAATTAATTTCTTAAGTGTAAATTAAACTATTTT
>JAWDEX010180677.1:0-14150 GCA_035221805.1 Trichilia hirta | reverse complement strand
ATTTTTTTAGGCTTACACATTTGTATGTTAAATCTTTTCTATATTCAATCTATATATATGTCTTTTGAGAGAATTAAAGAACTTCACGAGATCCATCATGGTAAATCTTAATACTCAAGATATCAATAGCTTCTTTAAAATCATTTATGTCTAAAATTATGGTCAAGAGTTACTTTGTCTCATTAAGTAAACTCTCACTGATTTTTATAGAGATGCAATCTTTATCTGGATGCATTGATCAACTTTATTTTTCAGAAAGCTAAAAGAAGTGACCACATTGTCGAACTTCAAATACCATTAACAAGAAGCTTACTTCAGACTATAGATTGACTTCTTTAACTTATAGACTAGATTCGCCTTACCACTCACTTTATATCCTTCAAGTTGAATCATTTGAACCTTTTCACTTAACTTACTATTGAGAAAAGTTATCTTGGCATCCATCTTCTCTTTGTGTGAAGCATTTTGCTACCAACCTAACCTTGAATCTTTCAATATTTCCTTTGCTGTCTTTTTTGATTTTGTACACCTATCTACTATCTATTGATTTGAAACCTTTGGATAATTCAACTACTTCCTATAATCCATTATTTGACATAGACTTTATTTCATTTCTTATAATATCCAACCATTTATCAAATTATAACTATTAATCGGTTTATTATAGGTCACTGTACTAGAATTTTAGCCTATGTCATAATCTACCTTGTTAAGATAAACATAGTTATCATCCAAAATCACTAGTCTTTTCACTCTTTTAATTCCTAATAAGAACTTTAAAAACTTATGCAACTTTTGTAATTCCTTTTTATTTGATTGATAGCTATGATTTATGATTAAATCAGAGTTATGACTCAAAATCTAGGAACTACAAAAGTTGCTTACACATAGTCAAGTAGTTCAAAAACTTCACTCTTCTTCTTTCAAAGGCTTTATTGATCCATTAATTGCTAAAGAATGGATCCAAAAATTAGAGAAGATTTTCATCTCATAGGTGGTACGAACAATCAAAAGCATATATGCTTGCTTCATGCTGAAGGAAAATCCAACTCATTAAGAGGAAGAAATTAGTAAAACATAGGATATTTATTAATGGCATTATGTGATGCAATTTAAAGAATTATCTTATAAGAAGTATTTGCCCCAATCTTTAGGAGATGATAAAGAAACTAAGTTTATACTACTAAGTTAAACTCTATGTCCTTGATAAAGTATGAATTGAAGTTAAAATTACTGAAGTTTGCTTCATATTTGATTGATACTGAGGCCCATAAGGTTAGACACTTTAAAAAAGAACTCAAGCTAGGGTTCAAAAAATTAGTCTCTTTGTTAGAGTTGTAAACTTATGTTGCGATATTATAAAAGGCTCAAATTTTAAGAAAAGGGAAAATATAAATCATTACATCTTAATCCAAGGAGGTTGCTTAAAATTCTCTAAGCAAGAAGTTATAGACCAAGTATGTATTCATTACCACACAAAGTAGTAAAGAAAGGCTCACTAATATTTATTTGAATGATTTCTATCAGATTCTCACTATAAATAGCTCCTTTCTACGTAGTCTTGGTTAATTTTTCTTTTGTATAGTCAATATAATTTCCCAAATTATCATCATGATGTAATATAGAAAGAATCTCAGCCTTAATCAATCTCTTAACTTTTTCTCTAGATATGTGACCTAAATATTTATGCCATAGTATCATGGCTCTATCCTTAATTAAAGACCTTTTAGTAACATGATTTTTTACATTGAGATAAATTAGAAGAGCTAAAGGACAAGAGAGCTTATACAATCCATCAAACAGATTATAGCTACTAATAATATTAAAGCCATAAATCACATTAACTTTATTATTTCTAAAATTAAAACAAAATTCTCTTTTGTCCAATAAAGAAGTAAAAACTAAATTTCTTTTAAAAGAAGGTTCACAAAAAAAATGTTCTCTAAAATAAGTTAAAAACTAGTGTTTAACTCCAATGTATCTATATCTATAGAATGAACTTTAATCCCTACTTCTTTTCTAACTTTTAGCCTTGATTTCTCTTATTTGACTTTCTTAAATTCCTTCATCTCTTATTTTACTATTCTTTATTGTGTAAATTTCAATTCATTAATGATTAAGTTTTAGTAACCTAATCTTATACTGGGTTAGATGCAATTACAAATATGGCTTCTTGGGATTCTTCATATTTCCTTACTCAAAAGTCAAAATAATCCTATTTACTTCATTCAATTGTTGCGCATACACATTCTCTTAATATTTTAGTATTCAATGAGTCAAAGTAGTCTTAGACCTTAGATTTGTCTACTTATTTCTATTTTACACAAGTTAGGAATAATGAAACTAATCCTTCTTTGATGTGCTGGTAGGTTGAGGATATTCAAAATTGGTGTTTTCCTACTTGAGCAGTTCCAAAAATTTCTGAATTCTAAGTATTCAAATCCAAATTCTGAGGCCATAGATCATTTTGACACATCAAAAAACATTAAGGTACTAAATTTGGGTTTAATTAGAACTATTTCAAGCCTTGAACCATATCTAAGAACATCAATTGGCTTAATAAAACTAGAACCAAGTCAAACTAGAGTCTAGTTTCTTTGGTTTAGGTTATTCTATAAACTGTGTCCGGATTGTGCCCTTTTTTTACTTCAACAAATAGATCTCTGACATTAGTAATTTTAGTTAGTCCATTAAGTAGATGCTTTTTAATAGATCTTTTCAAGGCTAATAAACTTAGATGATTCACCTTTTCCCATTTGGCATAATAACTCTTCTAGTCATCAGTGCTATTCTAAGTAAATGATGATGGCGGATCTACATTTAGAACAAAATTTATGTTCATGATACCCAAAGAAAACTTTATATCTTACTTCCATTTCTTATAATTAAAACCAGTTAGGACTTCAATCATAGCATTGTTATTATTAAGTCCAAAGGAAATTGTTTAGAGAAGAATTGTAACATGATTAATTAACAATAATGAATCTCATAGAATTAATATTGAGACCTCGAATATATTATTATTAGCTCCAATTTGAGCAAAGCAAATAATTTTACTGATGGACTGTACACATGAAGACAATAAATAATGAATACATATAATTTGAAAAATATATCCCCTTTAAGCAAATAAAATTCTCTAAATTATATATTTAAGCTACATAAGTAATCTTAAAATTTATCCCCTTTGAGCAGAAATTTTTTTGATTACATTCTTTACAATGTCTTTATTAATTAAGAAAATTAATTATCCTCATGAGTTTTTCATAATTATATTACTTTGATAACAATTAATTATTAAAATTCACAATTAATTTCTTAATTATAAAAATTTTTAAATTTATTTTTTTATTAATAAATAAATTTTAATTAGCCTCGTGATTTTTAATGATCACATTATTTTGGTGATAATAATCAAGAAAAATCACAATTAAAATTTTTTTATAAATAAGAAAAATATCATAATTATTTATTATTGTTCTTTGTAATTTTATTTCAAATGAGATACCAAACTGTATATATCCCAAAATATATATATATATGTTGTTTATTTCTTATAATCTTAATTTTATTAATTTATTATATCCCTAAAATATAATAAAAAACTACAAAAAATAAAAAATTTAAAGAGATTGTGACTACACCAAAATCATCAAATTCTGGCCACATATGAGCCCCTCGTGCCACAACACATGGATGAGTTTTTTTTATTCTAGCACGTGTGTCCCTATGTGTGCATCACACGTGCCAGCGTGTGTGTCGCACATATCGATCTTCAGCCCTAGCCTGTGTATCATATGCGCCTATGTGTGACATATGCGTCTTCTATCTCCAGTAAGTCAAACTTGACTCGAATGCCTGTAAAATGGGTTTTCTTAATCAGGTTTGTACTTGCACTCAAAATTTGTTATTTTCATCCAAATTTCGGGATTCAAATGCTAAATCTAGATTTTAGCACGCTCTGAACTCGATTTTGAGCTTTATTTTCCTAAAATTTGCTTTAAAAATAGCATAAATCCAAAAAACATATTCTAGTTTTCTAAACCTTAGATTCATCGTTATTTTCCGAACTCTAGCCAAAATTCAGGCTTTTATTAGTCATAAATCATCCCCAAAACATTCAACATTCAATTAGATGAAAATCATCAATTTTGGGTAAAACACTCAAAATTAAATAATTTCAAATCAAATCTAATACAAAAATAGTCAATTTTTTAACTCAAAATTATCTCTATGTACAAAGATATAAGCCATAAAAAATATATCAATAGATTACTTATAATAAGAGGAATAAGATCTATATAATTTTAAATAATGAAGTGCCCAAAATTCACACAAAATAATGAGAAAAAATTTGAATACCAAACATTAGAGTAATAAAATATGAATTTTTAATTCATAATATTTTTGCATATACTAAGAATTATATAGTAAATTTTATGTCAATTCAAAGCTATTAACAAGAGAAACAAAAGCTCTAACCTTTTAATCATATTCAATGGTGAAATAAACATAAAATATTGTTAAGGAATTAATGCGACTATATAAATAGATAATTCAATGAATTAATATTTGATTCTAAATCATATATAAATTGACTCTGATTTTAACTATTAAAAATATTTTATTGTCTGATAGTATATATATAAATATATAATTAAAATATTAGAGTAAAATGCGTACTTGTTTGAGCTATAAATGCATAATTCTTGGGGTTAGGTCTTTTTCATTGTTCTTTATATTAATAGCATTATTCTTAATGAGATAAATGTAATCTAGAGTTTTATGCACCTTTTATATTTTTTATAAAGTTAGATGTAGCCTACTTTACTTAGTTATTATTGGGTCTTTTAATTAAAAACTTCAATATAACCTATAACCTATACTAAGTGTCCAACTAGCTCATTATAGACATCAAATTCATTTTACTTTAGATCACATAGTTAGGTTTATATACTTAATGATTATCCTATTAGGCTATATTAATAAAATTATAAATAATATAATTAATGTAAACCTACAAATATAAACAAAATTATCTAATATTAATCTTTATCTTATACTTTAATTTGTAAATTATTTAATAATTAATTGTAAAATTATTTAAACATAATTAATTTGTATGACAATATAATTTAATTTAATTTCAAATTGTTTTTAAATAATTTAAATAATTTTAAATTATTAGTTTCAACTAAGGCTCATACCTTACTCGAAATTTATAATATTAAATTAAATATTAATTAAATTTATTAGTCTTTATTTAATATTAATTTAATCTTTATCTAGTTTTTAAATTATTTAAATATAATAAATTTTTGTAATAATGTAATTTAACTTAATTTTCAATTATTTTTTTAAATAATTTAAATTATTTAAATATATTAATTTCGTGTAAAGCTTCTACATCTTACCCAAAAGCATGAGTTTTATATGTGTGAAACAGGAATATTTTTGTTTAAAACAAATTTTTTAATTTAATTAAAATTTTTTTTTTGACATTATCAATTTTCAAAATCTCAGCCGTCGTGTTGTCCTATGCAGCTTACATCCGACATACTTGCAGTTCTACCTACGCGTATTGATAGCTACTTTCGACAGCATATTTCCCACGTTTTAAATAAGTATATAAAAGGTTAAACCTACCTTTTCTCACTAGGTTCTAAATATTATCCCGAATGAAAATGAAGCGGCTACCTTTAGGACCACAGATTTTGTTGAAATTTGAGTGGACCACATACATGAAATTTGAATGCATGTCGCCAATCATCATGTGCCACGCGGTCCAAAATTTTGATCAACTAATGTCTTTGCGGAGGTTAGTAGATTGATCTGTTCCATCCACAGAATTGCCTGCCGCACGCAAAATGCAGATTAATGCAATTTCATATGATTTTAATAATATTTGTTTATTATATGAGTTACGTTAGGAATTTTAAATATTTTAATTTTAATTTTTTTTTTTTGAATGACAACTTTTATACTCAGCCATTACTGAAATAGCCGGCCATACACAGGTCAGGCACTCACTCTTTCGACATACGTGTTCGCAGATCACACAATACCTGTCCTGAATCAATTAAGATTATGTACAGGAACCACACTGCAGTGGTATCAAGTACAGGATAAAATTTCGACTGTACCAAACTCTTACACCTGAATACACTCCAAAAAATTTAAACCCAAAATCAGCACAAATATCCTCCAAAATAAAATCACTCGGCTACACCTAATAGGTGCTTAATTTTAAATTTTAAATGTCGAAATAAAGTTGATAGTATGGTCACTTCAATCAATAAAATTTATAAACTTTTATTTTAACTAAAATTTGAATTTTTAACAATTGAAATATAATTATATTGTACATTTAATTATTACAATACTTAAAGAATTTGAAAGTTAAAATACAATTTAAAGTCTTTTTAGTAATACTCTTATTATAATAAAAAAATAAATTTTTAAACAAATTTAATTGTATTATTTAATGTAAATTTTTTTTTATTTTCATGGGTAAAAAAGTAAATAATGTAACAATAATATATCTATACTAAGGACATTTGATGAAATTGTTTAGCTGTAAGATGATGTTTAAAAAAAGAAAATGTTTAATATTAGTTAAAAAATTAATATTATCAAATAATATTAATAATTTTTTTTTTTAACGTGTGGAAGTCTTATATCAAACTTATCCTATATTAATGATGATACCAATTTATAAACAAAATTTATATTTCTGATAATATTATTATTTTGATATATAGTAAATGAGTAATATTAAGATAAAAAATTTTCATACAAAAAATTGATATAATAGTATTATATTTTTCTTCTTCATAAATTTTGACTTATTATAATAAAAATATAAAATATATAATATTCTCATATTAATTTATACAAATAAATTTCAATAAAAAATTTGGATCCTGCTTTTTGTCATAATATATCTCATGAATTTTTGAAAATTTTGTTTATCCTCTCTTGTTTGTCTTCGTCAACATGGGAATTGCATTACTTTTATCCTTAATATATATATATATATAATTAATAAATTATGGTTGAAATGAAATTGATGTTTCTATATAGATTATCTTTTCCATTTCATTGGTAGGCCGTTTATCTAATTGTCTGGTTGTTCGTTTTCTCTATGCAGACAAATTAGAAAGAAAACGAAACTGAGGTGCTACAAGTTATAAAGGAAAAAGAGCCGACTTCACTCCTTGACAGATAACAACCATATTTAACATCTTTTTCGTGTTTCACAAAATGAGCCAACCCTTCATCTCCGTTTTTGTTCAAATAAAAGACAAAATTCAAGATGTCGATTGATACATAAAGATTACGTCTATATGTATAAATAGATTAAGGGTAGGCTATGCTGCTGAAAAATTTTTAAATTTTTTTATTACATTTATTAATTCTTATATTATAATTTTTATTTTTTTGTTATTTATAAAAATATAATAAAAAATTTAAGAATTATAACTTAAAACTTAAGAAGTATAATACAAATTTTAGTTATACGCACGTCATAACTGTAACGTTGTAGTATGATGACTTATGTCAAGAATATATTATTTTTTTGGCAGGGGCAAAAGGACAAAACTTTAACTAACATGAGAAAAATATGTAAAAATATTTGTATTCCGAGGCCAGTTAATTCTGTCGGCTAATAGTTTCAAGAAAGCAGGTGTAAGCACCAAGGAATTGGAACCATAAAAACCAAATAAATTAAGACCTAAAAGTAATACTTGTTTCCATGGGTGATATTGACTGGATTTACCATAAGTATCCTATGTGAAGAATATATATATTTTTTATTCTCTGGAGGAATTGCCCAATCATCACATGATAACTTTTATAATATAAACATGTAGTTATATTTTCTATATTTTTAAAGAGGGAGCCTTTCAAATTTAAGAAAACGATATTTTACTTAAATTAAGTTAACGTTGCCAAAAAAAATAAAATAAAATTTTAAAAGGAGCAAAATCATCATTTACCTAAATAACAACAAGATAAATTATGTAAAAATATAAAATTTTAGAATCAAAAATTGATTAAATACAAAAAAAAAGCATCAAGTACTTCGTAATTTTCGTAAACTATATTTTTTAGTTATCTGATCTTAAACTATATGTAAGCCTTTTAATCTAAGTTCAGTAATATACAATTTTTTTTATAAGATATTTTTTTACCATTAAATATTTTTTAATATTATATTTAATAAATTTATATCAAATTTCATATATCTTAATACAATAATTGATATCATATCACCTTATTGTAAATTAGGACATGTCGTGAATTTGAAAATAATGTTACGAGTATTAAAGTGGCTTAACCACTCTAGTATTTATAAGCACTCATTTATTTAGAAGTCGAATTCACCTAATTTGGGTTATTAGTCGAATGAGTGTTGTGTGTGAAGGAGTATTAATAAAATATGTAGATTGTGAGAAAAAATAAATTGCATAAAGAAAAAAGAAAAGAGAAAAATGTCTTATAGAGTTTTTCTTGCCAAGTGTAAGACAAGTTGATTACAAAAGTATATACAAATAAAAGATAAATAAATAGTAAAAAATCAAATAAACATTAGCTTAACTCTTCTACTTAAAGTATTGATTTATTTGCTAGTGGAGTTACCAAATTATTGATGTTGTCTAAAAAAGTTAAAATAAAATTTTAAAAAGAACATATTTACAATCTTCTCAAATAATGGTAATATAGATTACCAAAAAATATAAGATTTTATGATTAGGGATTGATTAAATATAAGAAAAGTGCTAGATATCCCATATGTCACGCTATCGCCCATGAGGCCTACACGTGATAATCATCACAGGCCTTTAAAATACATTTTAGAACTTCAAATATATTTCTTAAGCCTATAAAACTTATTAAAATCTATTTTGTATACAATAATATTCATACACTTTAAAATATTATCTTAAATTATTTCACAAAACATATAACACAAATATATCTCTTTATGACATTTACAAATTATTTTTCTAACATAATATAAAAGTAATTTACATACAAATCATATCATTTGAAAGAAATATTCTTTTCAATTCATACATATTTGTACATATAAAAATTTATCTAATATTTTCAGTGGCAAATTAACTGGATAATGAGTCGATAGAAAAAATAATATTAGTAGGCTCTAAACCTTTAATCGATCACTATCATTAACAAATTCTCTATTCTATTCTTGATCTTTTAAAATTAAAAAATGAGGAGGGTGTGTGTGAATAGACGAGAGTATACTCCATGAGTAGATACAAAATATATATAAATATATAACTATTTATAATATAACACGTCAGAAAAATATTTAAAATTTTATAAAGCTAATGTATTTAATAGAATTCAAGCTGGTATCAAAATCACTAGGCAGGCCCATTTTTTCGGTATTTGCTCTAGCCAAGAGCAAATTTAAATTGTCAGTAAATTTTTTATGTAATTAAAATAATAAAATATTTAATAAAATTTAATTTATATGATAAAATAAATAAATGTTTGCTATTTATTATAAAATTTAAGCCAACCATTGATATTGGCCTAAACTAGTCTGTAAATCTACATATAACTATCCTTTATATTTCTATTTAATGGAGCACTCTATTACAAATAAGGTCATTACCCCCCTTATATCGGCCCTATCAACGCACGCACTCACTAAGATGCCCATCACTTCAGCCCATTCTAAATTACTTAATTTTATAGTTATAATTTTAGTTTTCACAGTCGTGGTCTTCTGGATCCCAATATTATAAATTAAATCAAATTTACAGTAATTAAGTCTTGGATTAAAATCAACATAAAATCAATCATAAGTGAAAATAAGAAAATCCAATATTATAAATATACGTATCATTAAAATTTTCATTATGACATTAAAATATAATTATCAAAGTTAGCCCTTAACCACACATGCATAAATCATTAACAAATTACAATTCACAAGTTGAAATCTAATCATTATGAATATATATATCTATTACAAATAAGTGATATGTCTTCCTAATCTCAATCACAATAACATATTAATAAATAAAAATTTATTCTCCAACAGCTTGAAGAGTGCACACGTAACAACTTTATCCGCTTGTGCCCAACAAGCCACTGCCCGCCAGCCTCACATAGCCACTTTTTGGGAGACAAACAGTAATCCCAAACATGTGCCAGAATGCCTATAAAAGCTAGAGTTCTGAGGTAAATAAGGTTGAACACTTCACAATCTTGAGCTTACATTCGGTTATTATATTGTCTTCCTTTTTCCTTTTTCAAAATTTTTATAAAATCTAATTTTCGCATTAGAGAGTTTTTACCAGACAACTAGATTTCTTTTAACCTTCTTTTCTTTGTTCCTAAGTTCCTTACCTACCTAAACACCTTTGAAGTACTGTAATTCAATACTAAAAACTATCAAACTTATTTATAACTCAGAAGTACTTGACATGCAAACTTATGTATCCAAATCAATATATTATGATAGTATTAATTTATAAAAATATAAAATTAATAATAATTATAATAAAAATTAAAAATTAAATACTAGTTAATATTATCAAGCAACTCAGTTTACATATAT
This sequence comes from Trichilia hirta, assembly GCA_035221805.1. Taxonomy (NCBI): domain Eukaryota; kingdom Viridiplantae; phylum Streptophyta; class Magnoliopsida; order Sapindales; family Meliaceae; genus Trichilia; species Trichilia hirta. Next base: position 3,550 of record JAWDEX010180677.1, on the reverse strand, counting down.
CAATTTATAAAAAAATGTTGTATCTTCAATTTTATTCTTTTTAATATCCCATCAATTCAATATATATGGCCCACGTACAAACCTTTTAATTTGTGAATCTATTAACGCAATGGCCCATTCCATTCAATGAAATATTTTCTTAATTTTATGATTAATTCAAACTCGTTCACAAAAATTAGAAAAAAAAACTTCAAAATGCATCATATGCACAATTGATATAGTGTATTTGACTAATCAAAATAAGGCATCTCGATTTATGGCGACTCAAAATGAGAAAAATTTATTTATTTATAAATTTTGTTATGATAAATTCCACTTAGTCTCAAATCATCATATATGCAAATGATGCACTCTAATTAACCGAGTGCTCCACGTAAACTAATATGTCTGATACACTCAATACTTCCGCAAGGAAAAGCTTGACTCTGAGGAATTGGCCCATGCTTTGAAATTTTCTAAAATATTAAATAAAGCTTTCGCTTTTAGTAATAATAATAACAACAACAACAATAATAATAATAAAAGCTTTCAATTTACTACATTTTTACTTCTTGGACCCACTCTATTCAAAGTCATGCTTCACATCCACGGTATTTGTAAAAACAATTTGAGCAATCAAATGGAATGCTTGCTTGAGCCATAGTTTATAAATATCTAACAACGACGACGATGACGACCTCGACGACGAAAACAACAAAACAAAACAATACAAAAAAGAGGTTTTGTGCGAGCCGAAGGATAACTCCGGTTACACGGTGTGGGCTCAAAAATTTAAATAAAAATAAAAAATAAAGAGTTGCCGAGTAGTAAGGATATATTATTTAATTACATTTACAATATGTGCTGTAATAAATTTAAGTTATAATAGGTTCAAAGAATTAATGTCTACTTTAATATAAGGTAGAGTATCGAAATAAAAAAAAAAAGGTAGGGTACAAATTACTTAAAAATTTGAATACACTAAATATTAATTTATGTAAATAAATTTGTCTAATATTATTAAAATTTTTAAACAAGATTAGTAAGTAATAAAAGGAGTAGTTTTGCCCACTTGGTCAAATATAACTACAAACATATTATGAATATGTAATATTTTGTGAATAAAGCTACAATTATAGATTAAGTAGTTTTAATTAATAATATTCTTATCGTAATATTAAATAATAATTATCAATAATATATATTTTTGAGGCAAGGCTATACAGTGCATGTAGATGTATAATATGCCTTTTTTATTTTTTTAACTCTTATATTATAACTATTTATGATAATTTTTAAATTTTTATTCTATTTTTATAAGTTAAAACGACAATATAAAGTTAAAAGAAAATAAAAAGTAGCCATGATAGGTTCAGTTGTACCATAGTATGACCCATATTTAAGAACTTAGAAAACAAATTACTTTAAGTGAATTAATAATTTGCACATCTCATATTTGCGCTTTAAATTTGGCCGTTAAATGATATTACATCATTAATTACGTAATAAAATAGTATAATAAATAATTTTAAAATTTACTATATTTATTATAATTATAGAAAAATAACCTACTAAAGACAAATTTCCGTAAAAGTCATTTAAGTGAGTCGTGCACAAGTGAGACAGATATAAAGGAGTTAGAGATATTTTTGTGACATGTAGTAGCTCCCTTATAAGAGATAATATTAAAGATAACCTTGAGTATCACTATGTGACTATTCGAGATCAGTAAGATGGGTAATTTTTTTTGATAAAATAAATATATTATTATTCTTCTGAATAAATGGTATTTTGGTTAAATAATAGTTTGATTTTATATAAAAAAAAAATTTACTAATAGTCTCAAAGTTACCCAAGGTTTGACTAATTGTTGAAAAGGGTAACTAGTCCAAATATTTTCTAAACAAATAAGTCACAGTTTTAATTAAATAAAATATTTTATAGGTTCTGTCATACTTTCGCTCATGGGGATTATATGTGACAACCGCCAGAAACCTTCAAGACACATTTTAAAATTTCTGAATATGTTCATCAGGTTTGTAAGACTTAATAGGTACCTGTACACTGAATAATATAGTTCATACATTTTAAAAAAAATAATAGTTTCACATTATCTCATAAAACATATATATATATATATATATATAAGCATTTAAAATATTTAAAAGAGATAATGCAATAGAAATATCTTTGGAAGGTAGTTTACAAGGTTACTTTATTCAATAAAAATTAAAATAATATCTAAAATTATTGGGTAAGCCACCTTTTCGATATTTATTTTGGTCTATCATAACTCAATTTTGTCCTTTATAAATTTTATTTATACTTTATAAATAAAGTTCGAGGTGCCGAATTTGTGACAATAATATGAGGCTTAAATTTTAAATTATTTTTTCAAATTTGTTTGATAAGTTTATATCTCAACTTGAGGTTCTAAATTTTAATGGTGATGTGTCAATTTATTGTTGCTTAATTTTAAATAAACTATTAGGATAATTCTTACAAACTCATCAATAATATGGGTATTTATTATTTTTTTTAATCTTTTTATTTAATAGCTGAGTTAGTCTCCATAGGTATTACTATTATTTTATCTTTTTCTCTACTATAAAAATATGTAATCATTTTTTTTATTTATAAAATTGAGTTGAAAGAATTTTAATTATTAAAAATTATATTAATAATTATTTGTTTGTTTTATAAGATAGTTTTATTGCTCTTGAATAAGTGGCTAATAATAATAATTTATGAGATTTTAGTTCGTTATAGCTAAGTATGGATGAAATTTTGCTAAAATTACATAAGCGATTTTCTACTCTTTCTGTATATAGTCTGGTGAAAATATATAAAATTAGAGTAACAATATTAAGGATACTTATGGATAATAGTATTCCTCAAGATATAAGATAATTAATTAAAGCAAAAATTATACTACGTTAACAATCTCCTAATTTTTTTGTTTCTTACATGCCTGGTTTAAATAAGAGTTCTTACTCTAAAAAATGACGAGCAAAAAGATTATAAATTTGTCACAAGTGATAAGATAGAATTGTAATAAGCGATATTACTCTTTGGCATATCTTTCTAATAATTGTGAGGACAAAATTTAATTAATTAATAATGGACCGAGTAAGAAGTTTTTAGATAATATTCTATTAACTTTTGAGATGCATTCTTGTAGATTAGTATAACGCGAGCTTTTGAAATTATAGAAATTATTCTGATATAAGCATGAATACTATAGTATTAGAAATTTTATTATAAATAACCTTATTTGCCAATTTCTAAGAAAATTGGAGAAAAAATTCATCCCTGATCCATAAAAAATATTCCAACCATTTTTTAAGGATAATGTGAGTCATAGTTACTGTATATATATGTGTTTATTATTGTTATTTATGTGTTTATTATTTTATTTAAATTATTTATTAATAGTTAATCTACTTATATAGGTGTCATTATTATTTTATTTTTTGCTATATATATATATTATTTTTTTATTTTATTTTCACTTGTATAGTGATTATTGTTTTATCTATAAATATGCATAATTATTTTTTATTTGTAGAGT
>JAWDEX010180668.1:0-14151 GCA_035221805.1 Trichilia hirta | reverse complement strand
AAAAATTTTAGTATAAAAAATTGTTAATTAAAAAAAAAAATTCCGAGCCATGCTCACACGTTCACACTATTTGTTTTTGATAAATAAATTCTTTAATGACAGTCCTTGAGATAAAAATAACAAAATTATATTTCATTTTAGATTTTTTTGTATTTTCTCATTTATAGTTTAAAAAACATTTAAACTCTTAAAATTTAGTAAAAAAATGTTTTAATCTCATTAAATTAAAAAATACTTATTTTCAATTTTATTAGCTCTCATTTTTTCTATTTTAGATATATATATATATTTTTTTACTTGTTATAAAAATGAACTCTATTATGATATAGGCAGCAAGATTTAAAATTCAATAATATCAATAAAAGTCAAATTAATTACGCTAAAAAAGTCAAAAGTTAATAGATAAAAGTAAAAATAGATATTTTTTGATTTACAGGAAGTAAAATATTATTTCAAACGAGATTTTAAAATATTTTAGATATAATATTTGTTATAAACATAAAAATATGTTCCTAATTATATTTCATCACTCACGATTATTACTTGACAAGAATCAATATGAGTGTTTAATTAAGGGTAAAATTGGTACTCTAGTATTTCTACTTTTAAAAAATATTTAATATAAAGACAATTTTAGAGCAACATCATATTGCTTCCTTTTTTTTTCTTTTTTTTTTATAATGTTAAAGAGAAAAGTCTTAGGAGTCAATAAGTAGGATAATTATATGTTTAATGTGGACATATTATATAATTATCAAATTTTTATTATTAAATTAATTTCTATTAAGTTGTCCTTAATGATCAGTTAAATTATGGCTATTTTTATAATAAAATATTTTATCAAAATATAGGTGTTCGATTAAAAATATTTTAATATTGTATTTTAAAATAAAACTAAAAATATTCAATAACACAATTTTTTAATAAATCTCCCTTATTTTTTATATTAATATTTAAAATTATAATTTAAAAATCATCACCATGTAATTCTAAATCTTATAATGTAAATAGTATTGCTCTTAGTAACAATTATTATTTAATCATATAATTATTGTATCATATGATCGTTATTGTAATCAAAGTCAAATCATTATTTATAATTATTTTTATATATACAAATCAAAAATATTATATTAATTGTAAAAGGTATCCCCAAAAAAGAAAAAAAAATAATATTAAAAGTAAAAAATATTCTCTAGCATTGTGGTGTGGGATCTCATTCGATTCTCAAACACAAACTCATGGTTACAAACAAAACCTTTATCAAAAGGCTTTTGCATTAATATCTTGAATGGCTCTCGCTTGAGCATGTATATTAAGTTTCTCGCTTTGCTTGCTTTTGTTTCATCTTCTTTTTGTTATACAATATATACTTATGTATAAATAGAACTGCCTATCAACTTTTTCTCCACCCAGAGCCTTTTGAAATTGCCTTGGCTCCGCACTAACTTTTCGGTGGATTCGATTTGATTTGATTAATTTGAAGCGGAAAGGCAGGCGATTCTGTTGCTTGCCATGGTAGGTAAAATGTCTGTCTAGCAAAAGCTAAGAGATAAAAGTTGGATGATGCCTCGGAAATTGGGACGGGAGTACGTACTACAGTCTTATACAAACATAAAAAGTATAATAATTATAAACGGTATTATATCAGTAATTTGTATAAAAAATTATGTAAAATGATTATATATTTAACATTAATTAAAAACAACTTATTTATGGTTATTTAATACCCAAGTGCTTATTTTGGTTTCAAAATTATTAAATTTTAAAATAGGTTAAATTTATGATTTAACGCCCTTGTGTTATCAAATTATATCTCGAGTTCTTTAAAACTTATTGGACCCTTTAACAAATTCTTAAAAGGTTAATTATATTTTTATTTTATTTTATAAAATATATTTTAAAAATAAATTGATTTATGTGATAATATACATAAGAATAATAAACAATAATATTTGATCAATTAAAAGATAGTACTTTTTTTGTACAAAAATTAGAGTCTTAAAATTATTACATCTTAACTTCAAAATTCCTTAAAAGTAAAATAGATTTGAGGGTAAATAATTGTGATGTAAAATCTTAGATAATATTGCATAGGGTCTCAAACTTTTATACCTTTGTACAGCAGTAAACTTTTTATTTGTATCGTGTAAATTCTTGATTATTCTCCATGACCAAAATATTCTTGGGTCAAGTTATATTTAAAAATATAAAAATAACACCATCTTCTCAACACAAATTATATTAACTTATTTAATAACAATTGATAAACTATATGTTTACTCGTACAGTCCAAATTTGATATATTATTATATATATTTTTAATATTAATAATTTTAAGAATAAAAATTTTACTATACATATTTGATGTGATAATATTATATATTATTATTTTAATATTTACCTTCTTTAACCTCAACCTAAAATGAAAGAAGAATCATTAATGTTCTAAATTATTCCTTAATTTAATGAAAGTAGAATCATTAATCTTCCAAATTATTCCTTAATTTAATGAATACAAACCTTTAAATACATCCATAAAGGCCGCGAAAAGAAATAAAGTTGAAAGTGTAGGAGCCACAGCTTGGCTTTCTAGTTGTCCACCATAATTGCTTTGCATGGGTCATTTCTTTGGAACTTCATTTTCATACTGCCCCAACAAAAAAGGGACAGAAATAATCCAAAGGAAGTGACCCCTACAACGTCCGCAATGAAGAAGCCGAGACAGGAAGATCAATATTTCAGCGGGAGTACATGCATTTCAACTTTGATTTTTTGATTCCATTGATTAATTTTGTCAGTAAAAAACATACTATTTGCTTGCATGCTGCATCCTGACATAAAATATATATTATTACTTTTTGTTTGTTTGTCTTCTGATGATGATGATGATGATGAAAACATGCAAACCACATCTTTTGGCCAAACGCTAAACCGGCCCCTACCTTCGTATATCCTGGATAGGGCTGGGAGATTCCTGCTATCATAGATCTCCTCCTCTAATTCATATACTACGCCACAAAATCTTCCAAATCTAAATCCTAGAAGTTTCAGATTTGAAAAAAAAAAAAAAAAAAGTTGCACATAGATATGATAATGACACCTTTAACTGTCACCACAAATCTAGATATGGGTAGATCCAACCGTTACATATATAGATTTGAGTGGAAAGAAACTACTATAGAAATAAATATAAGTAAAAATCTATCTTTATTTCCAAGAAAAAACAAACCATATGTAAGAGCTTAAATAATATAGTTATGTCTAGGAGATCCTTGCTTTTGCTACGAGATTTTTGCTATCATGTAATAGGACTTCATCTTAAATTATCCGGATCATTTAAAAATAAAGTTAAATAAGTTCTTAATGATTTTAATTTTAATGAAACATATATATTTTTATAAGTAAATTATCGTTTTCCTTCTACTTTTTAGTTTAATGCCATGACAACCCATAAAATAATCGTGTATACCATGGAATCTTCGGTATTTTTATAAAAAATATGAGAGTATTGAGGTATTATCTTAAAAAATAAGAGAAAATGGTAATTTACCTATATTTTTTATATTAATATTTAATATCTAAAATTTTATATTTTAACATTGTGTTTTAAAAGTCATTATATCACTATATCAAATAAAACTTAAATAAAAAAGTAAAATTGAACTTTGATTATTAATTATTAATATAATAGATAAACGTAAAATAGATATTAAATGAGATATTTTCGTATTATTGAAGTATTTTTTTTTTATTGTACTTTTTAAAATTATAATTATTGTAGAATCGAATTACTAAATAGAAATAAAAATAGTTTCATCGAAAATTAGTGATTACTAAAAACTAACTGACAAAGCCATAACTGCCCAAACGAATTCTCGTCAAACCCATCTCATAAAAAATTTTATAACATAATTTAAATAAAAAATTTTGTGTCTTTATTTAAAAATAATGTCAATTTTTTTATTTTTTTTGGGATAAAACTAAGCATTCCATTATATTGATAAGACTGGATTTTTGTTGGTAAGGAATCTTGGAAAACAAAATAAATATAGTAATTTTTTTCTTTTTTGTTTTTCTTGTTGGTTATTATTATGCATGTCTAATTTTGCTCTACTTTTAGGATGATATATCAATTTCCATTATATATGCGTATATATGGCTGTCATGTCGAGATGAAATTGGAGACCAAGACTCATAATGTAATCTAATTCCCGACAAAGGAGTGAATCTTTTGTCGAGAAACGAATCTTGTACGTACACAAAATATAATTTCATCTTTCACGGAAACGATCTATTAACTAATTAAATCGATGAAAGTAATGTGATTTTTTAGGATATCAAGAATCAATATATTTATTTTTATTTTCATTGCTAGTAACAGCGATTATGAATTTGGTTGGAAAATTGAGTTATTGAAAACAAATTTTTGATCAAATTATTTGCAATTAACATAACTAATTTTGCTAATTTTGAAACTTTAATCCTCTATTACACATCCGATTTATTACACATAAACACAAGTAATTAGTTTGTTATGTTGGTAGACAAACATTATGATAACAAAGATTGATTTTGATTTGACAAAAGTAAGCAACATCATACCAAAACAAATAGACATAGTTAGTTTTGGTCTCAAACAAATTCATAACTGTCAAGCTGTGTAACACATAATATATATATTATTTATATATAAATAAATATTTGAGAAGATAAATTAAATTTCAAATTAAAGAAAATTCACACTCTTTTTGCTATTTTAAAAAAATTATATCCCAACGCATTGTGAAGCATCATCATTTATCTTGTAGCAATGTAATCATAGGACATTAAGATGAAGCCAATGGATTATAAATTTTATATTTATAATGTACCACATAATGTGATAATATCCAATATTCTAAAGCTTGAGTTCAAGTTCAAGATCCTTCTAATTGATTGGATCCCCCCCTGTTGATATCGAATGAAATTAGAGTGGCTTTCGATTGTTCTGGCTATATTAGATATCTAAATTAGAATGCAATATAATTAAAATCATATTATATAAAACACTGCAAATGTATAATCGTTGTCGTTTATCCAAAAGTGTATATTTCCAATTCCCAAAATTTTCTTTTGAAAATAAAATGAACTTTCATTCAACCGCTGGAACAGAACCAGTACAGTACAGTACAGCACATCATCATCGAATTCACAATACAACAGATGAAATCTATAACAATAAACATTACAAAGATCATTTATCAACAGGCCATCTTTCCTTGGCTCTTTCCACCTCAACCCCAACAACTTAGTAGATCTTTCAGCCTGACATTGCAATAGATCCTCAACCCAGATTTGAAACATATTGCTTACAAATCTAAACTTATAGTTTTACAAATATACACAAACAACCCACGAAAAGAAATATAACAAACGAAAATCTACCCACCACAGATCAAAATCTACCATCACAAAATTGGAAGGACAAAAGTTAATCAGGAGAAGAGAAGAAAGAAAAGTTGGATGAAGACAGGATATGAGTACTGAAATCTTTCCATTTTTCGCATTAACCACTGGATTTTTGTGACTATCATACAATTGCAACACTCTAATTTTGTTTTATAAAACTATACAAAAGTTTATTTACGCTGGACACATAAAGCTGATGATATCTGACAACTGATTGAAGCCATCCTCATGTGGTGGGTACAAGTAAGCAGCCTCAGAAAAAATTTAATCTTCCGGTTGACGCAGCCTGTCATTACCGCTACACTATAGTTTTAGCTGAACTGCAGGATAAACCCTCGAGATTTGAAATCGAAATTTGTCACGTGTTTAATTAATAGACAAACTATTACTGGTCCATTAATATAAAAGCAGTATCTTTGAACAGAACACAAGGCCCCATATGTTCAGAAGATTCAGTGCCATGAAACAAAGAATCCTATTAGTACATTTCCATATGATATGCATGTTAGAAGGACGATGACTTGTCTCAAAACTGGAACCCCACCACCATCCCAAAGAACTCTTGTGAAATTTATTTTACAAAAAGGAAAAGAAAAAATTATTTGGATAAATTACACGTAATATGTTTCAATTTTCATCTTCATTCTTTCTTTCTTTATTTTTTTTTTTCCAGGGGTTTAAGGCCGAAGATTTTTCAGCTAGAAGCTGGACCAGAATGTTTAGGGCGCACAAAGGTTTGGACTGCTTAAGATGACGGTAAAGCCGAAATTTTCTTGCATTCTTAAGATATCATGTGTAATGTTATCTGCAATAAACTGGAAATTACACTCTTAAAATGTAAAACAAATCCTGAGAAACACAGTTTCAAACATGACTAACCTTCTGCAACACTAACGATAAGAAAACAAAACAAAGTAGACGAGGTTTTACTTACAAACACGATTCTAAGTCACAATAAAGAAAAATTGCTATTAAAACCATTTGGATAGAAAGAAAGTAACAATCACGAGAATCTTTCTTTCCGGAACTGTTATGGTGCTCATTGAAACGAAATTTACTTGTGTATGAACAATTGGTAAATGAAATGATTGTGTAAGAACGTTCGATATCAGAGCTAACTTCAATCCAAGGATGAAAGTAAACATTTAATAGCCGGATGTACAAATTAAGTTTCTTGCTGAAGAACTTTAAGCAGTTAGCAATTCTATGTCACTATGATTAATGGACATGCAGAACTAATACACGTACATCTAACAAAGCTATACTAAATCCATATGAGATTCTGAGAATCAGGCCTAACTGTTGGAAACAATCAGAAGCCATATTATCAACATATGGCAGATCCATCTACCTTGCACGACAAAATTATTAAACCATAAACAATTAAATTGGCAGATACGGACATCACATATAAGGATATTCTTGGAAGATGGGGGAAGAGAATAAAAATAAATGAAGAATCAACAAAACCTACCATCTACACACTTAATTTGCTTCTACGTAAAGGGACAGAGCATAATGGTTTGAAGAGTGATTGAGCTCTGATATAAAGAATCGATAACATATGATTAGCAATACACAAAGTATTAGTGTGCAAAAGTAAAAGGAATTCAAAGATAATGTGCATACCATCAGACTCTGTTTGCAACCAGTCTCATGCACATATCAACCAGTCTCATGCACATATCGAGGCCTGTCGAGCATTGGGATTCAATGAACATCGACTACTATCAAACAATCTACCTCCAGTGTTGAACGCTGACTCTGGGACAACAGTTGATACAGGGGTTTCCAAAATATCACGTGCCATCAGGGACAATATAGGATACCTTAGGGTGTATTTTCCACCAATTTAATATGTTAAAATCACAATTACGAGGAAACACTGGTTCCTCTAGATAATTATCCAAAGTCTGATATTGCATTTTGACTTTTCTTATAGAGGAATTTGTCAGAGCCCTTTAATTTATCCCTACTACCATTACTAATGCTGGGTAGTCTGTTTCCTGGCAAAGCTGAGCCTTGATCCACCATGGTTGAGCAGATAGCATAGGCATTGAATAGGTCCTTAATACCATCAGAAACTTCCTTTATCCGTTCGAGAGAAGTACTACCATATATCTGAGAATAGTAGTACTCCACCAACTTCATCTTGAATCGGGGATCTAAGATGGCTGCAACTGCCAAAGCCAAACTACATTTGCTCCAATATTTGTCAAACTTAGTTTTCATCTTCAAGGCCATGGAGCTCAGAAATTCATATAGGTTCTTACACCAGTAGTCAATTAATTGGCTATGAACATCACAACTCTCAGGAAAATATACATTTGCAGTTGGGGATTTGTTACCAGAGAAGACACTGGTAATTTCTACAAAAAGTTTCAAATAGCCAGTAATCGAACTTGCCCATTCCCACTCTGTCTCAGTTAAAGCTGATGAATACTCAGAATCAAGGTCTTGTAAGGTGCTAAATGCATTTCTATATGCTAAGGCTGTTTCTAGCATGACATAAGTTGAGTTCCTCTGACTGCTAATTTCAACTTGCCGGGGAATCTCATTGAACTTTCCTAGCAGTAATTGTGAAATTTTCACATATCTAATACTTCCTCAAACTTTTTGGGTCACATCACAGAGTCCTTCCAAGGCATCCCAAACTATAAAATTCAGAAGATGTGCCGCAGATCGGACATCAAACAATTGACCATTGCTTGAATGAGGCTTATTCTGGGATATGCGTTCTTGAATTCTAAGGACAATATCATCATCAGTAGCACACTCATCGGATGTCAAAGCAAAGAGCTTACAGTCAATATCCCAGTCCATCAGGCACCTGATAACCACTTCCGAAAGCATGTCTTCCGTATGAGAGGAGTCAAGTGTGACAAAATTCAGGATCTTCTTCTGTAATCTCCAGTCCTCATCAATATAATGAGCTGTCAAACACAAGTAATCAGCATTTTCCGTTGAAGATCACATTTCCACCGCTAGATTAATCCTTCCGTGCAGTTTACTAAACATGTCGTACACTCTCTGTTTCTCTTTGCTGTAAAACTCCATACATGAAAACTCAATAGCAGTGTTTGGCACAACCTCAAACATTGTCTGAAGATTCTTGACAAATACTTTGAATCCATCATGCTCCACCATGGCCAATGGGTGACCATGTCATATTATCGTGCGAGCAAGATCAAGCTGACTACGCTCTTGATCAAACCTACTACTCCCGATGCTTATAACTTCATCTTTTATCCAATCAGGATCATACTTCACAATGGGTTTAATATAATCTTCTTTTTGTTGCCCTTCATCCAAGCTGATATTTGTGAGGGCTACATTAATATCTTTTTTCCCTTTCTTTACTGCAAGTAGTTGGGACACATCATAATTAGATCTGTCCAAACATCACATTAAGTGATTTCTCAGATAAGTAGTTCCACTATTACTTGATCCACCGAGTTTTTTATTGCAATGAACACAAACAGCATAACAAGCATCAGCCTTTCTAACTCTTTTGAAGTGATTGCATACAACAGACGTCAAACGCTTTTGTTTCTTAATAGCCGTAGCATTTGACACTTCCATTACATATATTTAGAAGTAACCAAATTCTGCATACGAGATCATATCAAAATACAAATAAGTCAATCTTGTGGCAATTAATGGCTAAACACGATAATTACATGAATTTACAATTACTTGTCAGGTCATAACAATAGCATAAACAGCTCAGAATGCAAGCAAACCAATCTTGGGGGAATGGGAAGGGCCAAATAAGTTAAGTTACACAAGCTTATAATATATATTGGGGCATAAAAGTTACAAACCAGAGATAAATTTCCATTCATAAAACATCAAAAACAAAAGAACGACTAGAACTTGTTAAACACTATGACTAACCTGAAAATCAAGGATCATTTGGTGTCCACAATGCACAAATTTCATTTACTGAATGTTGCTTAAACAAATACAACCAAAGATTATTAAGATACCATCTTAAAGCCACGTGACTGCCCAACTATAGTGGTTTACTTATCGATGACATAGAAAATCCGAAAAAAATTGCAATTATTGTGAAGAATAAACAAAAGAGACACAAATTTGATGACACAAAAAACTACTATTTTAGTTTTCTCCATGATCATAAAATTATAAGTCTGCATCAAAGATAGAGTGGACGCAAGTCTGACTAATTCTAGCGCACATACCCACAATTGATCGTAAAGATATATCAATTAATGCTAAACAACCTAACAAGAAAAAAAGAAAAAAAAGAAAATAAACAACAGAAATTATAATTTGATTGAATGCTTGCTGTATCAAAATTTCAAGACTTTCATGGAGAAATAACAAAAAAGCCTCAAAATTATATCTCTAAAAGCATAATTTTTGCTCGATTGACCCCCAAAACCGTGATTTAAACTAAACTAAAACATCAAATAAAAAAAAAAAAAAAAAAGAACAAATGGGACATCAAAATCACACAATTCCATAGAAAGTTCTAGAAATTGCATATATCTCAAAATCAAACACATGGGTCAACCAGAATCAAACAATTCCAACAAATACCAAAATTACATGAGAGAAAGCTAGAAACGAGACATCTCAACTGAAACCAAAAACAGCTAGCTTCAAATATCAGTTCACTGATATCACACACACGGGTCATATCAAATTCTAACCTAAAAACACAAAATTTCATAAATAATTCTAAAAGTCAACAAAATCCCAATACCAACAAGCTCAATAATGACAATTTATAAAAATAAAACAGACGAGTCATAATTAACTGCAAACTATGCAAGAACATGAACATAATAAGATAAGTAAATGTTAAAACGAAAATAAACGTATATGATTTCGAGTGGGTACTACGCAGAACTGTTGCGAAAAGAGCTGATTGCGCAAGTCCGATAGGAAGATCCGGGATGTTTAGGGTTTGGGTTGCGAAAGGAGAAATGGGTTAACTAAAAGAAACTGGATCCGAAATACTTTTTGACCATTGAATTTGGGTTAGATCCGGATAAAGATAAGACTAGACCCAGATTGGTTGTGGTCGGTAGGTGGGTCAACGACGAATTTAGATTTTTTAATTAATTAATTTATTTATTCAACGAGAAAATATTTATTTATGAAAAATGAATTGACATTCATAAAAGAAATGAATAAATAAATAATTAAACAATGGATTGTAGATGAACATGAGGAAATATAGAACTAATTTGAGGTGACCCAATTTGGGTCTCCAATTTGTGAAAGGATTCGGTCGAAAGCGGGTTAGCTTTCATCATTTCAATCAGATCATGAGGTGGTTTGACAAAAAAGGAAATTGTTAATTGGATCTCGTCAAATTAGGTGGGTTTGGTTTCAATTTGGTATATTAACGACCAAAAAATTGATGATTAAAATTAATTATAATTTATAATTCTAATAATAAGTTTTTTTTGAATAACATAATATTTTTGTTAACAAAATTTTATGTGAGTACTATTATAGAACTATCCGGTTTAGGCATTTATCCAAAGTTTATATAAATAATTTTAATCTCAAGATAAGTTGATTTTTTCTTGCAAATAATAATTTTAGTTTTATAAATTTGTATATTTTTAATTACAAACAAATTAAAGCCTAAAATAGTAGCCAGCCCAAGTCCAAATTCAATCTGTTCATCTATTTGCTGAACCAAGCCTACTCCGCACTGCCTGCACCCTTTGGCGCTTTCTCCATAGTCGTAGGTTACAACTTTCCCTCTGCTGACATTTATTCATTCATTTCTTTCCCCTCTATCAAACAGTTGATTTATATTTCTAACTCAGTTTTCCATGGGGATGATACAGGTTTTGCAGCATTTGGACAATAATTATAAAGTTTACGAAGATGCCATAAGTTTTTGCCAGAATATTCTTTAAAAAAATCCTGTGAGAACTGATATTTGATAGCAATTTATCACAACTAATACGAAAATGTGGGTTTAGTAGTTCCTGCGGCGACGGTACTCTTTTGCAGGCCGGTCATTTGATGGATGAATCAATTTCAGTTGTGGGACTAAATTCTAACCTTACCAGAATTGAAGAGTTTAGTCAACCATCAATTTTCAGTGATCTATTTGTTTTCTCTGCATCTTTTTGTGTCTAATTATACATTAACTTCGAGAGACGATCGTATGCAAATCACAAAAGTAAGTGTGACTATATTTTTATTTTTAATTATGCATTTTAAAATACATATATAAGTAAAATTAAATATTTTAATTTTATAATCATTAATTTTTAATAATGATTTGACTCGAAGAATAATTTTAATTGTTTAGTGCCTCTAAAAAATCAAAATTTTCAAAAAATTTCTTACTTTGACTAATTGTAGAGAGAGAGTTAAGTGAAAAACTATGAAAAATGTTTAAAAATTTTCTAAAAATAAAAAGTTGGCCATATATATAATTTTTTTATTTACTAAAGTGCCCTTAGTCTTTTAGTCAAAGACAATTGGATCTTGAAGCTTGTTTAACAAGCTTTTTAATAGTAAATATAAAATATTATTTAAACCTTTAAGCTTTAAAAAATTATAAATTAACTTTAAATTCTGTAAGACTTATTTTAATCAAATTTATTTTAATTTTATTTATATTTTTAAATATTTATAAAATATTGCAACTTACTTTAAATTATAATTGGGTCAAATTTTCATGTTCTCAATCCATTAATTATTTAAAGCGTAAACTGTTTATGATTTTTTGATCAAATAATATCTCTAAGAGTGCTAACTTTCTTGTAGATATTATTTACTCTCTCTAATAGCAAGAATAAATCAAAGTTATTATTGTGATCACTCAAGTTCATTATAATATCAGTTGTGAATCGAAATCAATCTCATAAATCTCATTTTGAGCCATTCGAATGCCCAACAACCATGGCTGACATCTAATAATGTGTCATATCTCTTAAATCACAATAAAAAAATTTTCATCAAATTTTTTATAACTAATTATAGGTTTTGTATGAATAGTATTTTTTTTGTTCGTCTAATTTCAACTAAATTAGGGCTTAAGAGTGTCAAAATTTCTATATTTAGTTATATTTGGATAATTAGTCAATATGGGCTAAACTTGTCACTACAAACTCTTTATATGACATTTATGCCTTGGCCAAAGACTTTATTTTCACTCGTTTACTAATATCTAACTGGTAACTCAAACTTGTATTGAGTTAATAGTACCTTGAGATCCTTTGCATCGAGTCAATGAATTTTATTTGATAGTCATTTACTTTCCGATATAAATAACACATGATCAAACTGGCTTTTGTGTACAAGACATGATTAGTTTTATATTTATACACTCTATAAAATATGTGTATTTATACTAATTAATAATTATGCTATCTTAGGTCTAAGGAGTAGTTAAAACACTTATATAATTCAATGATGAATTATTGACAATATACATTTGTGTGATTCATTATGACTCTAGTCACATTTGAATAATATTTCTCTAATTATTATTTCACACTAATGTCCTAATAATATAACTATTATATCACTCACACTAATATCATCTCATAATATTTACGGAAGACATTTAGTATGCCTATACTGTAATATCAATACCCAGTTAATATTACGTCTATAAGAAATTATTTAGATAATTTAATTATCTTAGACAATTTATATGTATATTCTATCATTAGTATGATTAGATTGAAGAAGTAGCATAAATTAAAATAATTTCTTTATTAATAATATATACTGTACATATTTTATAGTAACTCAATACAATGTACCCATAATTAACAACACGAATGATTTTAGGGCATACAACATTAATAGTTGTCTCATGCATAGGCATATGTATAGTCTTGTAAATCACTTTTAGCCTATTAAGTATTAGTAATATATGCACTAAAACTATTCTTATTGTTGATTTTAGGTATACTATATTGGATTGCTGTAAGAATATGTATTATATGCATATTTTATTAATAAAAAAATTATTTCAATTCATATGTGTATGTTAATGTCATCTAAAATTTGACATAAAGAAAAATTTAAAAATAGAGTCGCCATCTATACAAATAATGGTGGGATAGATCACCAAAAAAATTTAGATTATAAGTCCGAGGGGTTGATTAAGTGTAGGGAAGGTGTTAAGCACTC
This sequence comes from Trichilia hirta, assembly GCA_035221805.1. Classification (NCBI taxonomy): domain Eukaryota; kingdom Viridiplantae; phylum Streptophyta; class Magnoliopsida; order Sapindales; family Meliaceae; genus Trichilia; species Trichilia hirta. The sequence continues at coordinate 555 of JAWDEX010180668.1, read as the reverse complement.
TATAACTTCCATAAAAACGGTTACCAAAAATATTGATCTTGAATCTTAATTTTTCAAAATTTACCTTTATTAACAATTTTTACTAAGAGAAGGGAGAATATTAGAAATATTCTGCCGTCTTAGTTTTTTAAAAATATTAAGCTAAGAAAAGAGAGAATATTAAAAATATTCCGCCATCTTAACCTTTTTTATTAGTTAAAAAATGTTTAACTAAGAGAAGGGAGAATATTAAAAATATTCTGCTGTCATAGTTAATTTTTCTTCTTATCTTATTTTATTTTATTCTTGTCCCTTTTACCATTTTACTAAGAGAAGGGAGAATATTAAAAATATTCCACCGCTTTAGTTTTTGAAAAATGTGAAGTTAAGAGAAGGGAAAATATTAAAAATATTCTGCCATCTTAGCCTTTTTGTTAATTGAAATTTTTAACCAAGAGAACGGAAAAAATATTATGCCTTCCTGGTTAATTTTTTTTAATCTTTATTAAAAATAAAATGTCATGAATGTAATGAAAAATTAAACGTAAATTAAATAATAAGAATATAAAGACTAAA
>JAWDEX010180657.1:1704-14153 GCA_035221805.1 Trichilia hirta | reverse complement strand
TTTGGTAACCGTTTTTACGGAAGTTGTAGGGTGCCTAACACCTTTCCTACACTTAATCAACTCCCCGAACTTAGAATCTAAATTTTTTAGGTGATCTATCCTACCATTATTTGGATAGATGGTAACTCCATTTTTAAATTTTTTTTTACGTTAAATTTTGGTCGACGTCAACAACAAGTCCTTTAATTCTTCTTTTGGAGATATGCATTAAATGCTTATACCATATAGAATTCTCATTGATTAATTTTACCTTTATACCTAGTGTACTTGTATGCAAGATTTCTTATATAAGGTGATAGTATAAAATAGATATAGTTTATTATCAAATGTTAAATGATTAAACCCAATAAATTTCAAACTTGAAAGAAACTCATTTTATTATTTCTAAATAAACAAGATAACCAAATTTATTTAATATATAAATATAAACTAATTATTAACTTCGTTATTTTTCAATGAACAAGATAACCGAATTTGATTAATATGAAAATATAAACTAAATTATTAACTTTGTTATTTTTAAATGAATAAGATAATCAAATTTGTTCAATATAAAAATATAAATTGAATTCTGTTTGAGTGAAAAAATAATATATGTCTCTTTCTTATTAAAATCAGTGATCAATCTTTAATTATAACATAACAGTTTCAATAGTCTCAACTTTGATTGATTTGTCATCATCACTTACTGATGTATCTTTCACTATCATTTGGCTTTTAGCAACTCAGACAATCTTATATGAACACACTAATGTAAGTAATAGTTTGAAATCCATTCATCAAGTGTGTTTAAGTATCAAAGTTAAATTAACCATACAATAAACTAGAATAAAAAGTATACCCTATTTCATTTCTGTTCGATATTCTTTTAGAAGTAATAAGCAAAAGCCTTATCTTATTGCTTCTATTATTTTTTTTTTTTTTTTTGTGTGGGTGTGTGTGGTGCAAGATCTACCGTTGTCTTATCCAAATAAGTACATTTGTCATCTCTTGCTTCAATCTTTCTTGCACATCTTTTCTTCTTGCATTATGCAGGAATAAAAACCAAAATTAGATGTACAAGCAAGTTCTCAGAAAGCTCTAACGTAAGTGCATTTAATTTCGAAGTGAGATAAGATATTTTTATAATATACTCTCTTAAGTTTCTTTTTCTTTATACCTTATTGAAATAAGATTTATCAAAATCGTATTTATTTTAGTTTTTTTATTCTTGGTAATACTATTTTTTAATTTTCCTATAATTTCTTTACGGAACCTTTTGGCAATGGTGATCCCTTCGAACATAGTGCCTATAAAGGTTTTTAGAATAGTATGTTTTATAATCATAACACTCACACAATTTGAATGATCCTCTTTCTCTATATTTATCTTATTATTAGAAAAATACTTTTCTATAAATTAATGGATTGTCTTTTCTTAATACAAAAGTGTAGATCTATAATACCAATGAAGATCATAACATTCTCTTTTATACCTCAAAGTTTGTACCATTATATGTAAAAATTGATGCTAATAATAATAATTCTAAGAAGGACTAGTAACTTAATTAGAAAACGTGACATATAGGCTTATATAAGTACCACATTATACCGTCAATTAATTCAAACAATGGTAGAGCCTATCATAATATATAGAGTACAATATTAATATTTAGTCTATGGACAAAAATATTAACTTATAAGTGGTATTTTGGTATAATAATCAAACATTGACAATAATATATGATAAAATAAATTTTTTTTGAACTGATTTATTATTCATATGTATATTAAATAAGTGCCATGTGTTTTTTATCATAGGTATATATGTAATTTAGCCAAGTATACCCATATGGATCACACACACACACAAAATTTTTTAATATTCTAAGTTAAAGCAATTGTTATAAAAAAAGGTTATTTTGGCAATATCTTGTTTCAATTAATTTACTTTCAAACAGTATATCTTGTAAGAAGCAATTGTACTATTATTTAAATTTAAGACAAAACTTAACATTAAATTTTTTCTAATATTTTTCTTATGGCTTCTTTATGATCATGTATTTCTCAATATAATAACTTGATAGTGAGTTTCATATGCCTTGATATAATTGACGGTAAATTTACTAGCCTATCACGGTTTAAGACAAATAATAAACTTGAAAGGAGTATCACAAATACTTGAGTGGTATTCACCATATTTAACCACTATAAACATTCATCTAACTAGAGATCAGACTCACCTTATGTATGTGTATAAATTAAATTAATTAAACTAAATTTTAGGTAGGATTAAAAAATATTTCAAACTTTGTTGGACTAAATTACCAAAATTGTAATTTTAAGCCCAAAATTTTGAAAACTTTATTTTTGACCTTTAATTAAAATCTAATTACAAATTTGATAAAAACTAATTACAAATTTGATCCGAAATCTTAAATCTTTAGTTTGGCCTTAATTTTAAAATTTTAATAAAAATTTTGAGCAAAAAATATAAATTTCAAAAGTTGAAGGTTAAATTATAATTTTAAAACTTTATTTTGGACAAAATCCCAAAAAATATTGTAAATTTTGGCCAAAATTATTATCAACCATATTTTCAAATTAATTTGCATATTTTATAAACTTAAAGGCTAAATTCATAACTTTCTAAAATAAAATTTAGACTTATTTATAAGAAATTCAAGAATTTTAGACTTAACCGTAATTTGTCCATCTGTAAACTTAATCGATATTTGCCAATTGAGATTTAACTGAAATTTGACAAAAATTCTCAATTGAGTTTTCAATTTGCTGCAATCGTGGCCACGACCATCTTCCCCTAACAAATCCAAAATCTTTCATAAGTTTTACTCCAATATTTCATTCATAATAATTTATTATACTCTAAATTTAATTTACACTAAAACAAAATATAACAATCCAAATCACAATCCATAATAATATATAACTGAGTATACATATATATTGAAAATCACCCGAACAATTATGCATATCTTCATAAATGGAATAATAACCGATCATACATGTACATAAAATTAACCAAATAATATATATGTATGTATTTAAATATTAAATTAAATAATACATATATGTAATCATATATATTTTTAGAATTTTATCAAAGTAATATATAGAGAGAGAGACATGTATATCTAAATTTTAATTAAATAATATTTATACATATATACATAACCCATAAAAAATTAAGAAAATTGAATTTTTCAACGATTTTACATGGGAATAGCTTTAGTATCACTTGTTAAATATTCTCAACTGATAAATTAAATTTATCATATCTTGAAAATTCACTTTATCATATCATCGGGACAAAGAATTAGCAGAATATATTTAAAATCTATACTTAATTTTTGAATCTGTAGAATTCTGATTATGAATTTTTTAAGAAAGAAAACAAAAATTAGGGTTTTATTATGTCAATGGAATGATAAAATAGTATTTTTTATATTAATTTAGAGATCATAATCCTAAAAAATATAAAAAATTCTAAATTACTAGATATCTTATACTACTTATTTTTACCTAATCAATCAAAAAATAAAAATAAAATCTGATCTTTATACATATTAAATTCACACTTAATTAAATACATAAAAATTTTGATTATTTAATAATATTAAATTATTTAAATTAGATTTAACTTAATTATAATAATTTAAAATTTATAATTATTAATATATATTAGTCTCTATAATTTAATTAAGATTCAACATATAAGATTTGTTTTAAAAAATGTAAAAATTATATTAATTGTTAGAATAAATAAATGCTAAAAGAACAAGCATAACCCAAGGGCCAGGGAGTTAAGTTATTGTGTGTCGGAATGTATTAAATCTAAATTCTTAATTATAAGTCTAAATCTCTCACATTCAAAAATTATTTTTAGTTTTTTTTCAGAAACCTCAAAATTTAATAAATAAATTGAATGGTAGAGATTTTTAATATAAAATTTTATTAATATATAATATTGAACGAAATTTATATCCTCAATACTCTGATCCAAGGAAAGAGACCGTGATGATCTCATCAGCGTTCTGTATATTTGGCTCTGTTTCGGAATTTCAACGGTGGAGATCTTGAACGAATTCCTTCAATTCACACTGCCGACTGCAACTCTGCGCTCATTTATTATTTCATTCATACGTCTCTAGACAAATATAAGTCTGAACCAACAAGAGCACACCCACATGGCGGACATGGAGAATCAAGCCGAAAAAAACACCGCCATGAAGAGAGCTCTGCTAATCCTGAACGTCGTCCTCTTATCTATTGGCAACTGCGCCGGGCCACTGATTATGCGATTGTACTTTCTCCATGGAGGAAAAAGAGTTTGGTTCTCCAGTTGGCTCGAAACAGGCGGTTGGCCGGTTATTCTCATTCCGATCACGATAGCTTATCTGCACCGTCGCAGTCGTAGCATCAGAACCGAATCACAAACACCCACAAAGTTCTTCTTCATGAAACCTCCTATGTTATTTGCGTCCGCGATCATTGGAATCCTTACTGGATTGGTTGATTACCTATACGCTTATGGCATTGCTCGTCTACCTGTTTCGACATCTTCTTTGATAATCGCTAGCCAGTTGGCTTTCACTGCAGCTTTTGCTTACATTTTGGTGAAGCAAAAGTTTACTTCTTATACAATAAACGCTGTATTCTTGTTGACAATTGGTGCAGCAGTTTTAGGTTTACATTCGAGTAGTGATCGTCCGGACAACGAATCAACAAGACAGTATATATTAGGCTTTCTAATGACAGTTGGAGCGGCAGCCTTATATGGGCTAGTCTTGCCGTTGGTGGAGTTGACGTACAAGAAGGCAAGGCAAGAAATTACCTATGCCCTTGTCTTGGAGATTCAGATGGTGATGTGTTTCTTCGCAACAGTTTTTTGTACAGTGGGAATGCTTGTCAACAATGATTTCCCGGTTTGATTTGCCTCCTTTCTCTCTATCTTTTGCCGGCCTTCGATAATTTTTAGTGAAAAAAAATGTTTGACCAGACTGCTAGAATTTTCAGGCGCAAATTAACTTGAATTCTTTGAATCGTGGATTTCAACTCGTTTATTGTTAATCCGTAGAAGTGGATTCATCCTATTGACAATTTTCTTTTTCTTCTTTTGACTTTAATATTATCATGCATGTCTAATCTGGAATTCTTGATACTTATCATTCAAAATTTCGGAAACCAAAACATTTTTAGTCTAATTGAATAATTTGTTCAATAATCAATTATTAACTAATTGAATAGATATATAAATAAACTTCTTATACATCTTCAGTCTTTACAAAGCATAAAACTAGCTACCGAGAGTTTGATGTGAGTGGCTAAAGCCAAAGAAAAAGGGAGACCACCATATAAAGTGGCTGTCGTGTGGCAAACGCATCCAGTTTGATTTACAAAGGAAGCTTTCGTTTTAAAAATTTCATTTCTCAATTATTATACTTGTATATATAGACAAATTAAGGGAACTTCCAAATTGATTAATTATGACTAAAATAACATCTGTAAATACAATTTTAGTTTGTTAATATCAATTAACGTGAAATTCAACAATTTATTTGCAGGCAATTCGAAGAGAAGCTGCAGTATTCGATCTAGGTGAAGCCAAGTATTATATAGTTGTAGTTTTGACTGCATTAATCTTGCAATGCTTCTTCTTAGGAGCAATAGGGGTCATTTTCTGTGGTTCGTCTTTGCTTTCCGCCATCATCATTGCAGTTCAGCTACCAGTCACAGAAGTCCTAGCTGTAATTTTCTTCAAAGAAAAGTTTCAAGCAGAAAAGGGAGTATCTCTTGCACTTTCTCTTTGGGGCTTTGCTTCTTATTTCTATGGAGAGATCAAGAATAACAAGAACAAGAAACAAAACCCAGAAGCAGAAATGCCTCTGCAAATTCCTAATCCATGATTACCACCACGACAAATCAACAATGCCTTTGGCTATGGCTGCAACGGAAGATTTGCAAGTCATAAAATGCTAGCAAGTTTTTAATTAGTTTTGTCATTATATCTCTCTTCGTGGTTGGATTTTTTATATATACTACAGTAAAGATTCGAAATGAACCAGCTATTCATAAGTTTACTTCTTAATTTGTTGTACCTTCGGTCTCATTGTATCCATGGTCTGTATTGTTTGTTGGTAGTATGGGTATTGGCAATGCAAGAGAGCTGCTGAATTGGTGTAATTTTACGAGGGGTACAAGTAAAAAGTTTCATTACAGTGTGTGTTATTATATATAAACCAATTGGGCCTGGTGGAGTAAAAATTAACTTTGGAATTTCTCATCGAGTGCATGCAGCAAAGCAATCTGACAAAATATATAGTCAAAATGGCATGTACAAGACCCACTGTTTCTGTCATGAATTTCATTATTATTTAAAGGCAGGCAACGTCAAAGCCGTCAGCTTCGATCGGTTCAAGCAGTTCGATGAAACTATTACAAGATGACAAAACATTAAAAGACATAAAATTCAGTTGAACATATGCCCAAAACTTCTTTTACATGATTAGTTCCGCTGTTTTATCTTGTCTTGTCCGTTTAGCTCTTTGTTGAAATCTTTTGTAAGGAGTCGTAGATATAAAATAATATCTCAGAGCCAATTACAAGAGAAGCAGTGATAATTTAGGAAACGAAATTCTGGTATAACTGGTAAGGTTAAGACGAAAATGTTGAAAAAGGATGACTGTCAAGATTTGAAAAGTATAATCTGAAAATCCGGATGATTTTTTTCAACAAGATGAACCCCATTATTGTGGTGGGGACCATTATGATGTATGAATTCATGAATACTGCTCGAGTCTTCTCGTATCTTTTTGAACATGTAGGCAGCGATGAGAAAAATCCTGACTTCGGGGGGGCCACTTATTTATACAGATAGAAATACTACTGCGTTAATCGATGTTAGGTCAAATTAGCGTCAGAGTGTTGCTGCAAAAAGAATGGTAATTATAAAGAGAGCTCGCGACTGTGTTTGGGAACTGTTAGCTTCTGTCTAGAGAAATTTTTAGGACAAAGGAGGCATCACTTCCAATGTGTTTTGACAGTTTGCACTTATTTGTCCCTTAAAGTTGCCTTGAGATGTAGTTGGGTTCAACCGTGTTTTCAAATCAGGAATAACAACAGTAATAAGATTACAGAGAACTCAAGCATAAAACTTAGGATCCGTCACCCGCTTAAAAAAGTAGCTGCCATCTGAAAGTTCAACCACTAGTTGGCTGCTGACAAAGCTTGTTGTCCATTTCAGGATCTTCGTTACAAATATCAACTAAATTTTATAAATGATATGAAATGTCCATTTTATCTAAAAGTTTTTCAGATATAATATATTGGATCCAATTACAACAGAAGCACATAATTAAGAAAGCTAATCTTACTAACTTGGATGGTTCAGATGAAGAGAAATTTTATGTGAAATGATTTTCAGATAAATTTTAAAATGAATGCATTCATATTTGAAAGTTATTGGATAAGTGCACTGATGAAGTGGGACTTAAATACTTTCTCTAACACTAAAAATATTAAAAGAAAATCAACGCCGAGATTAGAAAAACTTTGTAATTTTTCTAAGCTAGAGATTTCTATATGTAAGGACCATCATGTCCAGACTCTTATTATGAACACTGTTTGAGTATTTCCATATTATCGTTTTCCTGTTCAAGGGGGCAACAATACAAAAAATCCAGTTTTGGGGGTCAACTTGTGAGAAAAACTTAGTTGAGTTGAATGTATCGAGAAACTTGAATTTTTCCCTCGTCTTCTTCTTGTTAATTATGATTGCTACATTCTAAAATAAATGTATATGCCTACCCCATTATTTTATATAAATTTTTTTAACGTGTGTCCTAAAGGCCCTTGTTACAATTTTTATGTTTAATAAATTATATTTTTTAATACATTAAAATTTATTATTAATTGTTATATTAAATATTAAAATTATTATAAATAATAAATATAAAATTTTTAACAAAATTTATTTTACATAGATAAAGAGTAAAACTATTTTTTTCATTGTTATTTGTCCACTTTCATGCCGTCTCACAACTGCATTAATCGATGTTACGTCAAATTAAAGTCCAATAAATATGAACAAAGTCTGAAGCCAAATTGTATAGGTGAGAGAGACAGAGAGACATAATGTTGAGTCAATGGTACCCTTAATTTCTTTCAAGTCATGTAATTGTAGGCATAGAAGTGAAAGAGGGAGTGAGAATTGAGAAGAAAGAAGTAGAGTTTATTATTCATCTATCAAAACTTCCAAGTCCTTAACTCTTTGCTGAATTATTGACAAACGTAAGGATTTCAACCGAATTACCCGCTCATTATTCTCAGAACACAATATCCCGGAAAGTTATGTTTAATATAGTTAGTTTCTGCTTGATTTTAAAAGTGAAGTTATAAAATTTGTCTTCTAACACTAAATTTTAATAAAAGTTCTTTCTATTTTAACTAATATTTAATATATTAATTTGAGTTTATTAGTAACATGGTTAGGATGGTATAAAATCACTTTTATTTGTGATTTCTTTGAACTCTAGCATTTATGAGTGTCGATGCTTTTCATTAAAATAATTATATTGTATTTATTATAAAAATATAGTGGTGATGATATCTCAACACACTTTTTATATAATAACGGTACATTGCAAGCACCCATTACAAATCCACAGCCTCTTTGCTGAGTGCCAAACATGCCCTTGCTTATAAGATGATAAAATTGATCGACAAACGTTGTATATGCCAAGATTGTGTAAGAACGGTTGTTTTTTTTTTTTTTTTTTTTTTTTTTTTTTTTTTTTTTTTAATTCTCTGAATGGAAAGGAATAGTGATGAAGACAAGGCAAAAGGAAAGACCCTGTACATCGAAAACGACGTAGTGTGATTTCATTTCATTTTTCTTTTCATGATTCACATATATAAATATGTGACATTAAAATGCACCGTACTTTTAGAAAATAGCAATGATTTGCTCCATGACGATAAGAGGAGAGACTATCAACTATCAAATGTTATGTAAACGTAACATGAAAATCAAAACCTGGAAAATGATAACGATGAAGCGGAAGATTTAAATGTTGAGTTGGTTGCGTGCATTGAAGAACAATAATAATTTAAAAGCTCCAGCTACTTGCTCTGAATGAGATTGTGATTGATACCACTGCATTTGATTGATGGCACATTCACAATTTGCGTTTGGAGTTGTGCTTCTCTTAGGGATTGTCCTATATATCATATGAATTAATTAAGGGTGGGTCCGTGCATTCAAAATTAAATTAATAAAGACGTGCGCCTCATCCTCAAGCACAAGTGAAATACATGACTTTCAATTAACAACTATGTTATATGGCATAATCTGGTATAGTTAATTTAGTGATAAAGGATTCAGTTATTTAGTTAATTTAGTTATTTGGTTATTTTTGAGCTTATTTAAAAATAATCTCACCAAAGTATAAGGTTAGACTAGTTAAAAATAGGCATGTTTAGATTATATTGTCTATAATTTTCATATTACATATCCATACTTTATTCATATTATTTAGTTATGTCAATATATGTGATTATTGATGGATTTATTTATGATTAAATGTAACAAAAGCTCTTTTGATTCTATATTCGTATTATTAATAGACTAGATTATTTGAGTATGCATTCGGTAATGATAGCAAAATTTTAAATACTTATAAAGTCATTTTAATACATAATTATAAGGCAGCACATATAGCTCAAGTAAGAGATTATTAAATCTTACTTAAATTATATGGGCTTATATATTTAATAATTATATATTACAAACTATCGTATTAGGTTAAGAGTAAAATTAAGTGATATATAAAGATTTAATCAAGTGGGCTTTATGTATTTAATTAAACATGAGTTATTTTATTATGTGTAGAAACTAAGCTTTACTTTTATCCTATAGTAGGTTAGATAAAAATAAGCGTATAAGTTATCTATAATTTTGAATTTTTTATACTTAAAGGTAATGATCTTTAAGCTAATATAAAAATATACTATTCTATCATCCCATTAATAAAAGAGAAATCCTAACCTCGATATTCAACTTTGGAAGATCAATAACCAAATTTTACAGGTTCAAAATAGCAATATAAATCTAAATAGGCTTTCATAAAATATGGTCTTTTCCCAATGATATGACATGGGATTCTTGTAACAACATAATATTCATAAAGAAACATTAAAATATTTTCATACAACTATGGATTTTAATCTAGGTGGGATAAACTACTATATAGACAAATCTAATTGAAAATTTACCTTTGCTGCAAAGAAAATTTTGAAAAAAACAAAGCAAACATAAAATAAATGAAAAGAGATGATTTAAATATTGAGGAAAGATTCCCCCTCAACTCATAAGTGAAAAATTGAGACCTGTTTATGTGGGTTGCAAAAGGAGAGAAAAAAGGAGGAAACTTAAGAAGTTTTGTTCAAGAAAACTTGTATCCTTAATATATTATAAATAATAAATAATTTAAGGGTCATCATGAAAGTGGTATATAACTAAAGGGTTTGCTTCTACAGATAGATGGACCGTGAGAGAATTAGGTAACTAAACAATCACCTTCTAAAGAAAAATAACTTAAGAGTTATCACGAGAGTGGTATATGATTAAAGAGTCATTCTCTAAGGTAAGTTGCTAAAAGTTGTATTAGTAAATGACTAATAATAGAAGGATAAAAGATTAAATGGCTTAAAGCCAACTTGAACATGAAAGATAACTGGAGTCACGTATAAAAGAGTCATATATATCATAATACAGTAATCGTTGTGATTTCAAATAAAGGAGATAAAACAAATGCGCTCTGTAGTTTTAGAAATGTCACTTATTTTTCTATCATAATATTTATAATAAATATCTTATAAATTTCATAAATATTTCTTACCCTCTTATCAAAATATTTGTAACGAATATCTACTTATAGTTTAGGAAAATAACAAATGCCCCCTAATATTTCTTTTTACCTAAAGTTATCATAATATCCTTCTCATTTCAAAGTTAAATAATTAATATTTAATATAATAATATATTAATCTTTTAATTTTAAAATTTTAAACTAATTATGAAACTAAATGTTAGATAATTCGTATTTAATTTTTAACAATAAAAAATAAAATAATTAATAATTTAGATATTTAATATAATTATATTTTTATTTTTTAAATTAAAAAAAATTAATAGTTAAATATTCATTTAATAATTAATATTTATCCCTTGTCAATATGCTTGTATTATATATATTGTTAGTTAGTGATTAATGACTAAATTTTCAATCATCAAAATCATCAAATAATTTTAGAAATATAATGTACAAAATATTTATTAAATATTTATTTTACTTCATAAATATAATTATATATGACAATTTGAAAAGGTCATCGCATTATAATTTTAATTGTACCCTAATGTATTTTTAATATGATGACTTTTTAAATCATCATATATAAATATATTTGTGAAGTAAAATAAGTATTTAGATCATTAAAAATTCAACCGTTAATCATTAACTTGTAATATACAATACAAGCGTATTAATAAGGGGTAAATATTAATTACTAAATAAATAATTATCTATTAACTCTTTTATTTTTAATTTAAAAATTAAACACACAATTATATTAAATTTCTAAATTATTGATTATTTAATTTTTTTATTATTATAAATTAAATATGAATTATCTAGCTTTTAATTTTATAACTAGTTTAAAATATTGAAAATTTAAAACTAAAATATTAATATATTATCATATTAAAGATTAATTGTTTTAAATTTTAAATGGCAAGAGTATTATGGTATCTTCCGGCAAAAATGAATGTTACTTCTCTAAACAATAAAGGGATATTTATTAAAAATATTCAAACCCCTAAGTAATATTTTTCGAAACTATAGTGATTATTTGTTACTTTCCAAAACTACAAAAAAGTATTTATTATAATCATTTTGACATGGGTAAGTGATATATCCGAAAATCATATAAGGTGCTTGTCTGTCTCCTTTACAAAGAAAATATATCCGAATTTTTAAGAAAATAAACAAAATCTTTTACCTTATTCGAATATTTAATTGAAAGATGGTCATATTAATCAATTGAATTTGAAAATTAATTTTATTTAATATAAATTCTACATTATTACCTTAAATTCAATTTTTAGCATCACCATACATTAAATTTTAAGTAAAAGAGAGAGAGTCGAGAATTGAATGAGATTGACTAGAATATCCTTCATTATCTTTTTCTAAGTTTAGGCATTTGGAAGTTTTACCTGTAGTCTAGTAAGGTTATATGAACAATATCCTCAAGGGTACTAGAAATTTTAAAGAATGATGGTTGAACTTAATTCCAGCATTCCACTGCAGATCGGGCCTCCTCTCACAACTTAGGCACCATCAAAAGGACACCCAGAAGAATCTGAATACCAAAACAGACAACTCAACA
>JAWDEX010180646.1:0-14154 GCA_035221805.1 Trichilia hirta | reverse complement strand
AAGCACTGCACTGAAGTGATATACCAAATGATTGCAGGCAGTGATGATGCCAGCAGAGTTCAGGCTATGATGTTAATAGCAGTAATATGTGGATTCTTTTACTAATAGTGGACATTCTATTCTGTGTATAGTAAGTATTGTTCACGTTTTAACGTTGGTCTTATCTTCTCAATTTTGCTATTTAACAGAAAGCTTCAGGGAGACTTTCATTCAGGACGGTTATGTTGCACACCTTGCATTATCCTAGTCTTCCTTCTCTACATGGCAGAGGAATTTTAGATTGAGCCAAAAAATTGTATGTGCAGTTACTTTTGGTTGAAGGCATTATATTCTAACTTTTTCTTTGTTCTCTTCCATGATCTTCTTGTTAATTTTTTAGGATTATTGAATCTTCCCACTTTTTTTACCTTCCATCTTTCCGAATTTCTTCTACTCAAAGAGGACCAAAGCCTTGCTTTTCACAGTTGGTTGTCAAGCAATGAAATGATGCACTAAATGATTGTAAGCAGTGATAGTGCCAGTAGAGTTTGGTTGAACAAGCTTGAGCTGTGCATGTCTGTGACTACTCTGTCAAGTCATTTGGAAACTGCAATGTTGGATGTTTTTATACTTACAGAAACCATTACAATTATAAGAGATGAGCCAATAAAAATAGTTGAATTTGTGCTAACTGTGATTCTTGATGATACCAAGAAACCTTGTGCCTTCTCTAGTGACAGAGCTCATAAAGTTGAATGGATTGTTCAATACATGGGTTGAATTTGCACTCTTGGATCCAGTTGTAAATCCATGTATAGTGGCTCAAAAGCTGTTATTTGGTAAAATTAATTATTATAAAAGGTAAAACTCCAATTACACATGCTTTTAAAAATTTGTAATAATTTTTTAACCCTTGGATTCTAGATCTGATAATGAATTCTTTATAAACATTCATTAGTTAGGACAACAATTCAATAAGGAGTGCAAGGATTTTCAAAGGGAAACGAGGTTTTAGTCCTTGATGTTTTTGAAAACAACACTTAAGGACACCCTTTGACCCAAAATGACATTTTCAACCCTACTGTTTTTGATTCATCCTTTTTTCTTTTGTGCTCTACGTGGCTAGAAATTCTTCTGTCAATCTTAACATAAATAACTGGGCTTTTAGCAACCGCTGAGGTTCTTACCTGCTTTAAATTATATCAATATCGTTTATGTACTTCTAAATCATGTTGTAGGAGCCCATTCATGAATATCTGAATATGAATGAATGTGAATAAATATCATGCCAATGATTCTGCAAGTTTTCTATTTTTGTCAACTTGATTTTATCCCCTGATTCTCAGTGTTTTTGAGACAAACACTTGAAATGCATTTATGACTTTATGACGTTTGTATTCGGGTTCTTGGCAGCTAAGATTGATTAACTTTGTGTTTTTTATTGGTTGTTATATTTATATATGATGTTAGGTTTCAGCTATATCAAAACCATTTAACTAAGTCTCATTCATGGCCCGGGAAGTAATGAATTCAGAGCAAAGAAAATGATAATTACTGAAGTTCAAGAAGAGCATGTATACTCAGTATAATTTGCAATAGTGATTGAAAGTGGTTCTTGGGATGACTTTAGAAGACTTCGACTTTATTTCGTGTTTCTTGCTTGTGATACGGTTAGTGGTATCTTTATTTTTCATCGGTTACAAAATTCAGTATATGATGAGGCATTTGAGTTAGTAATTCAGTCTATTATCATCTTTGTGCTGCATTAGCCGGTCAATGGAATAATTACTTGATGTGGGAATGAGAATGCGTTATAGCACACTTCATTTCTATTCCTTGCCCCATGGCTAAAAATTGTGAAACTCCAAGCATGCAGGGATTTTTGATGGCCTTCTAGAATACATTGATATTGGTTACCATAATGTACTTGATGGCATATAGTTAATCGAAAAGACAATAATGGATAGCAAGTGGAGTTTTTTCCCAAAAATGGGATGGTTTCCCTGGAAAAAGGGGTTGTCTACTTCAACATCATGTATTCCCATGACTGTTTCCCTGAGAAAAGCAGTACAACTTCAACATATCATGCATTCTCATGCTACCCTTTATGTATATATATGATCAAGGAATTATAAGCTGCCCTAAAAATCAAGTTCTAACTTGTTATCGTTCAGAGGCTCTATGGTATAAATTGCATTCTTTTAATCACTCTGTTGATTTGACATGTCTATTCTTTATATGTATGATCAAGGAATTATAAGCTGGCAGTGAAAATCAAGTTCTAGCTTGTTATATTAGTTGGCGGCTCTATTGTATAAATTGCAAGTTTTAATTATTCTGTTGATTTGACAGCAATAAACAGAATGCTTCATGTTCTATACTTTTTGGATTAATTTTCTGTGTAGTCTGTGATCACCCTATAAAGGTTTCCTAGAATATTATACGGTGTAAGACACTCTAGACTTAGTTTTTTATTTGAATTATCCTCAAGAAAATCGTGGGAAAACCTGGTTTGTGATGAATCTTCCTGTGTTTCAACACAAGTGGAAATGATTCTTTGTTTTAAACACAAGTGAATCTACGTTTCTCTGTGTTCAATATATTTCAAATGAAGATTTCAAGTTATTGGCATTATATTATTTTGAGTTTTATTTTGAACTTTCAGCATTATTTTATACATTTATTTATTTTGTTTTGTACTCTATAATCAAGTGATAGTGTCTGCATAGGCCTTATCAATCATATGAAGTTGTTCAAGGGGTGGAAATGAATCATTTATTAGAATTTACTTCCATTTCATGTGAAAAAGATTTGGCATGATAGGGCTTTTTGGAGACACATCACAATGAATTATACATATATGATGTAAGTTTTCCTATAAGTTTTCTTATTCTATTTTTTTATCCCTTTATTAAAACAGATTGGCACAGTATATTTTTTTTTTAAACTTCTTTATTAGTTTCTATAATTCTATTACTAAAATATATTTATCTTTGATTATAGTTTCATGGCTCCCACTAATTTTTTGTGTTTTCTTGTAACAATCCGTTTTTTCTTTCTTTCTTTCTTTGGCTTTGGTGTTTTTCTTTCTTTGGTTTTGGTGTCTTTTCTTTTTCTTTGGAGCTATTGTATTCACCATTTTTTCATTTTTTTTCTTTATAATGTATTTTCATCGGAGTTATCAATTATTAAATTGAGTTTGTCTCTCTGAGCGTTAAGCACATCTTTCCAGTGCATGTCACAGGAACTGATTCTTGTGCAGAGCAACTCCAATGTTTCTACAACAACATATGTGTCCATGGCTTTCAAAAGATATATTTTGACTAATTAATTTTTTTAATTCTTTCAGTCATTTATCTTGAACTTATAATTATTTTCCTATTTCTTTTTAGGATCAAATGGATGGTGTCCATGTAGCTCAGAAATTGTATCAAGTGGGCTCAAGTGCAGCAGGTTATTGTAACTCTTGGCTTGTGTTGGTAAATATTGATATGTTGCAGATACCATCCATTATAACTTGAGAACACTATGGCATCCACACAAGCAACTCAAGCTCTTTGAGGATCTGATGAAGAAACCTGCTTGAAAACATAGCCAGAGCCGTAACCATCAGTACTCTCCTGATGGGATATTCCTGATAGCTTTACACCCAGAGAGATTATCACCATGATGCTAAATTTCAAATTTTTTGGCTTTTATTCCTTTGCTGCAATCAGAATGACATTGCTGGTAATAAGGTTCATCATTATTTTGCTCTGATGAAGGGGAGGATAACAAATCGGCTTTTGGTGATGATCATATGTAGTCACTAGTTAGTGCAATCTTTGAAACATTAGTCCCTGTTTAGGTTGCATGTGCTAACACGTGTATCATGTCAGAATTAGTTTCAACTACAACGGATAGGAAATTGGAGCTTTTTACAATATGCTTGAATTTTATAGTTACAAAAGAGATATTATCATCATATCAGAATACCAACAATACACAGCTTCTTTTATCAGCACTGACCATTTAGCCTGGCTATATTATTGTGCATGTTCTAACACTGGTCTTATCATCTCAGTTTTACTACTTAACGGAAAGCTTCAAAGAGACTGTTGTTCAGATGACCTGTGATGAGGAATACTATTTCCAGCATCGCTCTCCTTGCATTATCCTAGTCTTCCTTTCTACATGCCTGAAGAATTCTGGACTGACCAAAAAAATTGTTTGTGCAGTTGTTTTCAGTTAGAGGCATTATGTGCTACCTTTTCCTTTGTTCTTACTTTTGTCAAATTCTTGAATTGGCCCTCTTTTCTTTACCTTCTCTCTTTCTGAATTTCTTCCAGTCAAAGAGGACCAAAGCCATGCTTTTGTCAGTTGGTCCTCAAGCACTGCACTGAAGTGATATACCAAATGATTGCAGGCAGTGATGATGCCAGCAGAGTTCAGGCTATGATGTTAATGGCAGTAATGTGTGGATTCTTTTATCAATAGTGGACATTCTATTCTGTGTATAGTAAGTATTATGCATGTTTTAACACTGGTCTTATCTTCTCAATTTTGCTATTTAACAGAAAGCTTCAGGGAGACTTTCATTCAGGAGGGTTATGTTGCACACATTGCATTATCCTAGTCTTTCTACTCAACATGGCTGAAGAATTCTAGAGTGACCAAAAAAAGTTGTATGTGCAATTGCTTTTGGTTGAAGGCATTATATTCTAGCTTTTGCTTTGTTCTTTTCCATTATCTTGTTCTTGATTTTTGCATTTATGACCATTTAAGTAATAGTCTCATTCCCTGCTTAAGAAGTAGTGAATTCATATTTAGAGGAAATGGGAATTACTGAAGTTAGAGAAGAGCGTGCATGCACCAAGAATAATTTGCAATAGTGATTGAATGTGATTTTCAGGATGCCTTCAGGAGAGTTCAACTTCATTTTGATGTTTCTGGCTTGTGATTCAATTCTTATTATCTTTATTTTTATCAGTTACACAAAGTCATAGACTACAATGTGGGATTTAAAATTAGTAATTTAGGCATCTATCATCTTTGTGTTACTTTAGCTGGTCAACTGAATAATTGTTTGATGTTGGGAATGAGAATGAATTAGTACATTTCATTTCTATTGCCTGACCCCAATGCTGAAAATTGTGAAACTCCAAGCATGGAGAGATATCTGATGGCCCGCTAGACTGCATTTGATAATGTCTATGATAATGTACATGCTAAAGGTTGTATAAAAGGTTGGCATGTAGTCAATTGAAAGGGGAGAAAGGAAGCAAACATTGTGGAGTTACTTGATGTTTTAGCTTGATTACAATCATTCTTATTTTAGGAACATTATAATCTATATCTACCGTGTATACGCTAACACATGTATCATCTCAGTTCTCATAACTATAATTGGCTGCATGGGGAGTTTCCTGCAGTAAATGGAAAAGTTTCCTCAAGAAAAGAGGTTGTGCGCTTCGAGATTACGCATTTCCATGTCTACTCTTTATTCAAGCAATTATAACCTGTCCACAAAAATCAAGGTCTAGCTTGTTATATCACTCAGAGGTTTTATGGTATAATACTGCAATCAACAGAATACTTCATGTTCTATTATTCTTGGATTAATTTTCTGTGTAGTTTGTGGCCACTCTACAAAGATTTACTAGAATATTACACGGTGAAAGATGCTCTATATTCCGTTTTTTATTAGAATTATCCTTACGAAAACCCTTAGAAAATATGGCTTGTGATGAATCTTCTTCTGTTTCAAATAGAAGTGCTAATGATTTTTTGGTTATAAGTGAAATTTTGAAAGAAGATTTTAATTTATTGATATTTTATTATCTTTACTTTTTCATTGTGAACTCTTAGCCTTATTTTATTTTATTATTATTTTTTACTCTACAATCATGTGATACTAGTAGTCTTTATAGGCCTTATCAATTATATGAAGTTGTTTAAGAGGTGGCAATGAATCATTTATTGGAACTTGCTTCCATTTCATGTGAAGAGGATTTGGCACGGTAAGGTCTTTTGGATGCACATCACATTGGATTTATATTATAACATATGTGTTTCCTATATATTTTTTTTATCCCATGTTATTTTCATGTCTTTATTAAAAAATGTGGGCACAGTTATCTATGTTTTTTGAAACTTATTTTAACATTTTTGTATGATAATATTACATGCCTCTAACTAGCTCATTTATTTTCTTGTCATTATTTGTTTGTTCTTTCTGTTTTAAGCTATTATAGTCACCGCAGCGTTCTTTTTTCTTTAATTTGTTTTGTTGTAGTTATTAACTATTAAATTGAATGTCTTGCTGAGCTTTAAAAATCTCTTTTTAGTGCACGTGAGAGGAACCGATTCTTTAACAGAACAACTCCTATGTTTTCTACAACGTCGTAAATGTGTCCATGGATTTCAAAAAATATATTTTAATTGTGAAAAATAATTAACTCAACTGTTTATTTCTAGTAGCGCTCTAGTTAAGTACAAAACAATGCTTTTATATAGGCTTTTTATTCTTAATTAAATAAAATATAATCCTTACCAAACTACACAAAGAATAGTAGTAATCTAAACTTAATAAGAAAGAACAATTAAGAAAAAGGTTTAATTCTAATTTAATTTTAATATAAATATAAATATAATTCCAACACTTCCCTCAAGCTTGAGATAAATACTTAGACTTGAATTTGTTCAACAAAAGTGTAGTGACTTCGTTTGGTCGTACTCAAGGATGTGTCATTCAATAGAAGAATAGTGGCCTTGTTTGGCCATGATGAGAGATGCACCATTCAATAGAAGGATAGTGGCAACGTTTAGCGGTGCTCAAGGACGTGCCGTTCTTGGTGATGAACGAAGAATAGCGGCAACGTTTGACAATGCTTAAGGGGATGCTGTTCTCAATGGTTGAATGAAGGATGGCAGTGTGCTCACGGATGCGCTTTAACAAAGGGTAATGGCAGCGTTCAAGTACACACTTTTTTTGAGTTTGATTGAAGTGTAGTGGCATACTCAAGGGCATGCTTTAACGAAGGGTAGCAGCTTCAGAATGCGTTCTTCCTGATATTGACTTAAGGGTAGCAGAGTGCCCACAGATGCGCTCTAATGAAACGAATTCTTTTCGATATTGACTGAAGGATAACTAGATGACTTAAACTGAACCAAATTGCACCTGTAATTTGAACTAAACAGTACGGATCGATTGGATGTATTGAACTAAACCAGGTCAACTGAACCGAACTGTACAGATCGAATCCAACCAGATGGACCAAACTGAATTGGATGAACTCATCTGACTGCATTGACCAAACTGAACTAGATGAATTGACAGAACTGAATATATGACCCGAACTCGAATCTGTCCTGACATTTGGCCTGAACCCAAATCTAATACAGAAGCGACAGATGGCAGTGATGATGGTCAGATCTGGAAGATCTCAAACTGAGGAATTTAAAGGTGGTGGCGGCTTGACTTGAATTGTCGTGTTTAGTCAAAAAAAGTCGAAACGAAGTTGCGGGTTCGCGAGTATTTGGTTTTCGACTCCATTGAATATGGCAATCAATGGTAAAAGATACTTGCTTTTGCTTGCTGTTAAACATCTCTTTTTTGTGATATTCCTGGCGTCATACATTATGTAAAATCTTCAGCGCTTGTTTGTCCTCTTCTTCTAAGTTGAATGAAAGTCTTAGAACAACGAACAATTTTTGGTGACGACGGCTAATGCCTATGTAGGTTAATAGCTAGGGTTTTATGCTCTGATAACATTTGAAAAATAATGAATTTAACTGTTTTTTTCGCGCCAGTGCACTAATCAAGTATAAAACAATGTTTTTGTATAGGCTTCCTAATCTTTTTTAAACAAGATATAATCTTAACGCTAGTTATACAAGAAATAGTGATAATTTAAATTAAATATAAAATAACAATTAGAGAATAATTCTAATACAATCTCAACATAAATATAATTCTACCACGATTAACTAATCTTTTTCAATTTTTCAATCATTTATCTTAAACTTATAACATTTTTTTTATTAATATCATTTATCAATTAAATGAATGATATCAACATTAATTTTCAAAATTTAGGTACCAACTTAAAAAATTAACCTGAATAATTATAATAATCTCTCATAGAATATATTCATGGCACTTATAGATTAAGAAATTAACATGATTGTGTATATATATAAATTAGATATAAAAAACTTAAGTAAATTGTCAATCTAAGCGAGAGATTATAAAAAGTGCGTATCCTTCTTAAGAGTAAGTCAAATTTATTATATTTTCTTTATTTTACTAAATTGTTATAAAAATTTAAATATATTTTATGCGCTAGGACAATAGAATTAGTTTATATAATTTAAAATATTTTAGAAGGTGATTAAAATATTATTTTGATAGAAATTAAAAAGAAATCTCACTTATTTATAATTTATTTATATATTTGTATTTTAATTATTTTGAAAATGTATTAGGATGTTATAAATCTAACTTCTGTTTATATATTATTTTATGTTTTAAATTTTTGTTAATTTATATTTATTGATTTGGGAAGTGTTGATGGGTTATTTAAGATTAAGGTCAGGAAAAGGCCATGTATTTTGATGTGAATTGGTGGTTGATAATTTCTACTGGTTTATTTATATGGTAACCTTTTATAATTTTAAATTATATTTGAAATTTAAATTATGGAGGCATATAGATATATATAATCAATAATGATTTTACATGTATATTTATTTGAAATTGATTTAATTTGATTTGATATGATATATAACTTATGATTAGATTTATTGATTTGAATATATACTAGTTTTGATCATAAGAATTGTGGTTGTTTGTTTACTATAATTATAGAGTGATAGTTTAGGACGAATCTTAAAAAAAGTCCCTTAAGTGAGTGGAGATCACATGTTCAATAGGAGTATGAATAATTTTTAATGATTTGGGTAATTGATTTATACCCATCTGTGAGTCTCATCGTGGCTAATCACAGCTATCACTGTGTAATTATTTGAGGTCAATATTAATGATAAGTTAGGTTTTAAATTAAATTCATATATTTTTTATTTTTATTATATAAAATAAATTTTTATAAAAATTTATTATTTTGATAGTATAAAAATTCACTAAAAAACTCAGGATTGCTCTTGATTAGTGTAATCACCGAGAGATAACTCACCTAATGATTTTAAAATGAATAGGTTACGACTTTAAAATAATTCATAAATTATTTTTTTATGATTTTATATTACGTTTTTAATTATTTTAAATTTTTTTATTAATCATATTTATTTGATGTTATTATTTATGTTTATAATTGTTTTTATTATTATTTACTCACAAAATATATTTTTGTATATTTACCCCTCACTCTTTTTAATTTTAAAGATATTTAGGACTTATTTCTATTTGCTGGTCAATGGTGATTGCGTGGAGGCTTGTATATTTAGGTATACACTTTTATTTTACTCACAAATCTTTAGAATTTATCTACTATAATATATTTGATATTAATTTTTTTGATTTTGTTTTAAATAAAAAAGTATTATAAATTTTGAAAGGTTGATATTGTAAAAGTGTAATATTTTTATATATATTATCTTATTATTTAAGAGAATATATTTAATTTAATTTTGGATAAATATTTAATTTATGTTTGAAAAGAGAAATAGATGTGATGATGATTAATAGTGGATTGAGTTAAGAAGGAAGTAAAAATATTTTTAAAAAGTTATTTGAAATTATTTTAATTTATTTTTAGATATCGAAAAGTCTTACAAACTCTATAAATGTATTCGAAAGATTTAAAATATATATAAAAGGTACGTAGTAATTATCACGCATGAGGCCTTTTGGGTCGAGGCATAACTAATTTTTTAATGATTAAGTTTTTTAATTTAATTATTTTAATTTTTTATTAATAAATTTATTTTAAAAAATTCAAATTTAATATTTTAAAATTTAATAAATATTATTTATTTATTTGAAATTTATTAGAATATTATCCATATTCCAAACGGTGCAATAATTAAATATAAATTGAGTACGAATGTGGCTATAAATGATAAGGACCGTACCCCATTATGTATGACTAGAAATTAACATTCTTATATTAAATTGATGGTAAGGAAACCGATGAGGGCGAGTTCACATGAGATATCAAATTAAAATTGAATTTCTGAACACTAAAAGATGGAAGAAATAAAATTTGTAACGAAAAGACGGAAGAAGTAAAATATGGGATGAAAAGTAAATAGAATTTCATTTAGATCAAGGAGTTTATGGATGGCATATACGGTAGACCTTTTGGTTAACTAAAAGAAGGTTAATTTATTATTTTTAAATATAGATAAAAAAATATTTAAATAAAATCAAAATCCCACAAAAAAATTATTCTTCAAAATTAAGGATAAAAAAGATAAAGAGAGCATCCTAATCCTTCACATTTCCTATTTTTTTTTAAAAAAAAAAAAATTTAATACTTATGTTCATGTTTCAAACGAAAAAAATATTCTTTAAATTAAGAAATTTAAATTTATTCAAAATTTAAACTTCTTAGGCATAAAATAAAAAAAAAAATACGAACGTTACTTAAATAGTATGGTGGCAACATCTCACTTATCAGGTTATTTTTTAGCAATTCACTGGTTAATATGAAAAGCAAGAGTTCTTATTTTTACGTAATTATATAATATGTTGACAAATACGTAATATTAAATTATTTTGATCCATTTTGCTCTGTTAATGACGGTTATTGTACCTCATACATCCAACAATTCAATCAAGGGCTAGTTCGAGATTTTGGTTGTTTATAAAATAATTTATTATTAATATACTAAAAAAATTAACTACTAAAAACACAGATGAATATTTGATTAAATGTAGTATTAAAAGTGCTTTGAGTATTAAAGTAATATAATGACTATAGTCTATAGTAAATATATAATCAAATTGTCTGTCTATATTTTTTACGTTTGTTTAACACTTAATTTTATAATAAGAGAACAAGTTTAGTATAGTCCATTGTAATAAATAATAAAATAATATTTTTTATGTGTTTAATATTCTGTAATATAATATCAAATACAAAACTATATTAAACTTAA
This sequence comes from Trichilia hirta, assembly GCA_035221805.1. Lineage (NCBI taxonomy): Eukaryota > Viridiplantae > Streptophyta > Magnoliopsida > Sapindales > Meliaceae > Trichilia > Trichilia hirta. The sequence continues at coordinate 3,075 of JAWDEX010180646.1, read as the reverse complement.
TACACTATAATTTAATAAAATCAAATTTAATCAATTTATTAAATAATATGTTGTAATGAATGATGTAATCTTTGATGTTGTTAAAGGGTGGTAAGTGAGAGTATTTTTTTTTTTTTTTTCTAGACAAAGAAGTATATAAATTAGACAAGTGGGCGGAATACAATTCAATCTAACCCAAAATGATAAATTTATCGTTTAAAAAATTATTTAATTGATATTTTAAAAATTGACACATTTAAATAGATTTAAAATTTTAATTCAAACTTTTAAACTAAATCTAACTTATAATATTCATCTTAATAAATTAAAATATGAGTAAGTACACATATTTAAATCAAATTGAAATTTAAAATTGAACGAATCCATTCCCCAAAAAAGAGGGATTAATGTTAGTATTTCATGTCATTAGACCCACATGTGGTTAGCCCTATTGGTAGGAATGAGCTCTGGACTGTGTGGTTAGGCGCACGGTCTGGGGTTCGATTCCTGAAATGCGCTGCAATTTAAGTGAGGGGTCGTAGCGGTGGGATGCTGCGCTAGCCTCCCCCAAGGAATAGTCGAGGTGCGCGTAAGCTGGCCCGGACACCTTGGTTACAAAAAAAAAAAAAAAGTTATTTTATTAATAAATTTGTATTTTAATAAATATAAGACTAATAAGTATAATACGTACCCATTAACCTTAAGAAATATAATCCAATACTCTTCCAACATTCTAGATGTGGACAATAAGAAAAAGAGAACAATCAATTTTTATTATTACAATTGCTCAAAATTCAATAAATAAACATTATATTAATGAATATAAATTATAATATGTCAGATTCTTCTTTTTCTATTTGCCATGTGAGTCGTGAGCATTGATTAGGATGATTATGACCCTTTAACAAAACAATAACAACAACAACTAATCTTGATCACATTATAATTATGTGGAGTCTATAAGCTAACAATTTTTTTTTTTTTTTTTGAATTTGTTATTTTATTATAATTTTTTTATTTATACTCTAATATTCTAAGCAACGTGTATATATGTATTTTCTATATTCCTTTAATTTTATATAAGTAACACTATTCTTATTTTAAAATTTTGAAATAATTTCTATTTTGTGTAATAAATGATTATAAATTTAGGCAATTATCCCATATTTTATGTTACTAAAAAATTGAATAAATAAAAGAAAATTAAAAAGAAAAAGCAATGCTACCTGTGTACATGAACCTGTAGTGCCGTTTTATGTGTTGGAATCTTGATTTCACTTTATTTCAAATTATTTAATATGAGAATAGTTAAATAATGTTATGGCCTCAATTAATATTCATATTTTCATAAACTATATATAAGAACTTTATTTATTTTAATATTTTGACTATTATTTAATGTTCCTGTTCAATAATTAATTAAGATTCGAAATCAAAGAGGGTGCAATTAATAATCGTACTTTAATTATTTTTATTATTTTAAGATAATTCTATATTGAAAATGTCCAACATCTTTATCAACTTTATAAAATCACTATTTTCAAGGACTGTCTAGCAAATAAGTTTTTAATAATTTGAAAATAATTTTTTGTAGAAACTATGTACTGATACTATTATTACTATAATTTTTTCATATTTGTTATATATTAATTGAAAAAAAAAATATATCTTTAATATTATTAATAATTTTATATTATAATTTATTATAACAAATTTTTTATTATATTTTTATAAATAGATAATTATGCTAAAAATATACCATATAATTGAATGTACCGTAGCTTGACCTTTGGTTGGACGTCGAAATGATATTGACTGATACAGGCGGAGGGGGGGCCAGAGCTGGATTTAGAAGGTAGGGGCTCCGTTGGATTGGTGGGGTCCATCGAAAAGAAAGCATGGGGTGTGAAAGTGAAATTTTTGTATGTCCTTTGGTAATTTTTGCACGTGAGTTCCAGTCAACTCACGTGTCCCACCACTTTCATCTGTGATGACGCACATGAAAATGACCTCACTCCTTTTCATCTTACATTAATTACATTACGAGCAATGCATAATTTTCATTTCATTCGTCCCATCTCCCCGTCTACTTCTACAGTGAACAAAACGTGCCAATCACGTGATTTCAAACATCTTCCACAAACAAAAATGATAAATCATCCCAATAAATTGTTCGTTCTTTATTTACACTTAAATTATCTATGAGAGTTGGGAAATATTTTGATATTGCAGTAAAATCATAAAAAATATTTAATAATATAAAATTTCGTCAAATTTATTAATTTTTGATTAATAATTAATATTTTTAACTTTTATTTATTGTAAAATTACAAAAAATGCAAAATATAAGAAAAATACCTTCCTTTCAAACGTATTTATAATGAACTTTTAATAATATTAAAAATAAAAATTTTATATACAAATTTTTTTATACAAAATAATGCGAGTCATAAAATAGTATTATTATTACATATCTTATATAATTTTTTTAGGAGATGTTAGAGATATAAATTTTTCATACTAAATTTTGTGTACAAATTGATATGCTAGGATATTATTGGTTAATAAAAATACAAATAATACAATTACCAATACTAAATAATATAAATATTACAGGACAATTATTATTATTATATCACATCAGTTCATATTTTCAGCATATATTCTTTGCTTTTACTTGCATGAATATTCACTCATTCGAATAAAAATATAAAATATATAATAATTATATAAATATTTTATAAAATAAAATTTTATATTTTTAGCACTACTTTAGAAGATACATGGCATAAAAAAATGGGATTTTAAATATTATTTATTAAAAATAATGAAAATTTTGTTTCTAACTTTGTTGTAAGTTTAATTAAACTAATATATTTATTAATGGACCACACTATAAAGTCTATATAAATAGAAAGAAAAGGCATAAATAATTAATAAAGGCAATTATATTGGTTAACAAGTAATGTTATTAATTAACCCACCTGTGGTTAGCCCTGTTGGTAGGAATGAGCTCTGAACTGTGTGGTTAGGCGCACGGTCTGGGGTTCGATTCTTGGGGTGCGCTGCAATTTAAGTGGGGGGTCGTGGCGGTGG
>JAWDEX010180597.1:2618-14158 GCA_035221805.1 Trichilia hirta | reverse complement strand
TTTAAGACTAAAACAATGCATTATCAATAAGTATATCTCAAAATTTTTAGCAAATCACATTACCAAAAATAAGTCTGTAATCTCCATGACATATCAATTATTTCTCAATTTTACACATGTACGCATATGGTTAAAATGAGAAATGCCTATATTACCCTTAAATTTAAAGAATGGGTCTTATAAATATTTTAAATTAAATTTTTAAAAATTAATATATATTTTTATTTTAAAGTATTATAAATTAAAATATTAAAATTATAAATTAAATTTAAATAATTTTTAATAAAAAAATAATTATTTTAATTTAAAGATTTACAAAATAAAAATTAAGAATTTATATGATAAAAGCGAAGAATTTATATGATAAAAATATATATTTTATCTTTAAGGGTTTTTTTTTGTAACAAAGAAACTAATAGAAAGTGTTTATAATTTTGAGAAACTATAGGGAGAGAACTTGTCACTCTCTCTCTCTCTCTCTCTCTCTCTATATATATATATATATATATATTCACCATAATTAGAAATTTTGAATTTTTATTAAAGTAAAAATAAAAAAAATTATATATAGATGGGCAATTTTTTGTATTTTCATAAAATTTATTGAATAAAAGATAAAATAATAATTACAATTTGAAAATGGAATAATTTTTTTAATAATCAGTTAGATCTAATTGTAGGAAAATATCAAGGTATTTTTGAAATTTATCTGATTAAAAATATTCATTTGATTAAAATTTAGGAGCTTCTAAATCCTTTTTTCTTTTTAATTACAATATGTTAAACATATATTTTAATAATTTATTTTATCATTCTTAAATATTTTACAATAATTCTTTAAATTTACATTAAATATTTTAAAATATTATAATATAATTTATAAGTCAATATAATAAAAACTAAAAACACTATACAGTGTAACTGGATGCAGTTAACCAACCTTGTGCCTTATGGCGAAAACTAGACAAAGTCCTGGGTTTGTCCCTTGTATACATTGTCGTCGCCTGACAATGCACCAGAGTCATGAAATTTAATTATGTGGCGCACTAACGCAGTTGGATCCTGTACACTTTAAGCACGCAATCCCCCAAATGCTAATGGGAATTACAATCATCTTATATGCAGCACCTTGCAGTATTTCAATTTTTCATTACAATTTTTTTTAATTTATTATATTATAAACATTGATTTATAATTTTTAACTTATAAAATTACAATAAAAAATTTAGAAATACGGTAAAAGAGTTAAAAATTATAATATGGTGAAATAGATTAACATGAGAAATAAAAAAAATAAGAAGAAACAATTAAAAATAATAAAATGAATATAATAATATTAAAAAAATACTTTTATATATTTATTTTAAGTGAGACTCAACATAACTTAATTATTAGTAGGTTAAACAATTAAAATAATATCAAATAATGGTTGTAATTTTAATATAATATTAAATTAATCTATTCCCCTAAGCCAACCTAAAACTTTCACTTTCTCTCAAACCCTACCCTTAGAGTACCCCAATGACATGTGAATGGAAATTAGATTCGATTAGACTGTTTTATTGCTCATCACGATTCATGGATAGAATCCGTGGTCCTTTCAGCTACATCCATCCCATTTGCCTATTTATTTGACTTTGTTCTTTTCTATTGATTTCAATAGTGAAGGCAGATGGATAAACATAAGATAATGGGAATTGATGTTTTTGATTTTACACCTTCGTTAGGCACACTGAGAAAATGCATAGAAGGGGCATCAATTCAAATGGAATTATCATTTGCAAATACAAAATGCCATGAAATTATTTTCACGTTCTACTCGACAATAACAACTATACGAAAGAAAAAGAGCAGAACGAACGAATTTGATAGAATACAGGATCAATTTTAAAGATCAAGATTACTTTAATAATCAAAAGGGTTCCCAGTTTTGTGTTAATCATGAGGATCATACAATTATTTAATCATACAGATGAATGGTAACAAGCTAAAAAAGTTCTTCAGTTGAATACAATTAATTTAAGTAAAAGTTACATCCTGCATGCAAAACGAAACATTATGTAACAGGAGGAGACCGTTGCTTGTTTCTCTTATGCAGCGATGATTTGGGCTCACACGGATGCAAAATCAATAGACTTCTACATGCCATTGCTTGTTCTTCTTCAGCTGTGAAAGCTTCCCATCCCAGCTTTCTCCTCTCTGTTCCGCAACTCTCTTCAATGTTTCCTGAATTCCAGGCATCATTCCCTTGAGCCCACAGAAATAAATATGAGCGCCTCCATCCAAGAGTTTGAAGATTTCATTGCTATATTCCTCAATCTTATCCTGAACGTACATTTTGCCTCCACTCTTGTTCTTTTGCTCTCTGCTCAGTACTTTGTCATAACGGAAGTGATCTGGGTAGTACTGAAGATACTTGGTAAATTCATCGTCGTAAAGGAGACTGTCAGAGTTGGCAACCCCAAGGAAAAGCCACGCAAGGCCACCAAACTTAAATGTCGGAACAGATTCCATGAACATTCGGCGGAGGTAGCCTCTATAAGGTGCTACGCCAGTGCCAGTAGCAATCATTATATGGGTAGCATTGGGATTGTCTTCAGGCAAAAGCATAATCTTACCAGATGGTCCTGCCAAAATGTAAAAGTAGAGTTAATCTCAGTCCTGACTACTAATTACCCGTCTTGTGTACAAGTAAACAATGACAAGAAACATTCAAATTGGATGATCTAAATGATCTAAAGGTTGAAATGAGCACTTTCTGATTAGATAATGATCTCCAACCAACTGTACAAGCACAAGAGCAAAAGAACCATGTGATAATAAAGCAGAGTAGGCATGAACGTGAACAATTCAGGTACCGTCTAGCCACATTATTAATATTTACCAGTAGAGAACAACCAATTCTCAATAAAATCCTGGGACAGGAAAAGGAAGCAAAAATATCACTTGGACAAGAACAAAATGATAAAAACGGCTTATGAAATTTGCTCGTTCCAAGTCATATTATAATACAACATTAAGAGCGATATAGTAGGCAATTCTGGATTGAACCTTAAGCATTTAAACCCAAAATAAATTAATAAAGAAAAACCAACAGACTATACAAAAATGAACACAGTTCGCACTGAATTGGAACATTCAAAGATAGGAAAGCAAGGTGAAGGAAATTATATTGTACTCACATCTCTGACAGGGGAAAAAGAATGTACCAGTCAATTTTATAACTCTAGCATTTATCAAGCGGTGAAATTTTGGCACCATGCAATACATACAAATGTAGAAGTTAAAGAAAAAATAATTGACCAGTAGATACTGTCTCGGTCTAGTGTATAAAGCAATGAAAAAACCCAAGCAGGCTTCACTTATCAATCTACTGGTAGAACAAATAGCCACCTGCCACTTCTCCACTGGCCAACCCATCCTACCAAACTACCTTCAATAGTTTTCACATGAAAACCCATCATAAACCATTGATCCAGTCAACTTAATAACCATTTGATGTTATCTTTGACCGCAGGTACCTGATACAATAACAATTGAATAGATCACTAGACAACAATCCTTCCTGCCTGATATCTGTTTGACTATAAAATATGGCTTTAATGTATTAAGATATAAGTAAACATTATAAACTTATCAAACCCATGATGGAGGTGATAATGGCATTGCTATTATGAATTAATTGGTCTTTTTACTGACAAAAAGAAGGCTAAATCTAGCCAATGAATAACATTTCAATAAGCAGTGAACACAAAACATCTAAAGGGTTTCTGGTTTGGCTAGTTCCTATGGATCTTGCATCAAATTAATAGGATTGTACCTGTGATCTGAATTTTGTCTCCTGGCTTTGAGTTGCAAAGGAAATTGCTGCATACACCATTCTTTGAAGGATCCTCCTTTCCAGTCTCTAGGTCGTAATACACAGCACGGCGGACACACAAACTGGCTGTCTTGCCATCAAATGAGTCTCCATACCTAGTCGATGCAATTGAATATAGACGGACATTGTGGGGGTTCCCAGGTTTCTTTGGATTTTCACCCTGTCAAGCAAAGGTAACTTCATGAGATGATTTCAAATGCATAAATTGAGTGCAGAAAGCAAAACTAACATGTCGAGGCATAAGAATGAAGCTTAGAATGCGATTACTTAATGAATTAAAGGAACAGAGGTGGTAGGACCTGATAAGATATTACACATACATTAGTCAACTAAATTATCAACAAAATATTATGCTTACACTGACAGAAGAAGCCATACTTCAGAAGCAATGCAATAACAGTTTATTAGACAACAATGCCAGTAAGGAGAGAACATAATTGCCATTCAGTCCAGGTTTCTTCTAAAAGTAAGAATTCAATGTATTACTAAGATTAAAAAATTCTAAACAAGTCCAATGACTTACTGGAGGAATAACTCCATAACTCTGTCCTTCCCAGTAGGGAACGTTTCCACCATGATCAATCACAATATGGCAAGTTTCTCCCGGAGCTTTTGGTCCTACAAGTCTCTCGACAGAGACAATGATTGCTGTGTAAGGTTCCTTTGGCTTGTATGAATTTAGTGGGGGATCATTTGGTTCTTCTAGCTCTAATGGTGAAACTGCAACCTTAGATCTGCTTGCTTGCTGCAATGACATGCATAATACATGACGATTTTTCAATTGTGCATTCCTTGATTTCAGGTCCAGAGACAACAGAGGAGCCCACGAGTTATCTCCAAATCTGAAATTGTATGTCTGCAACAACAAAAGCAACAGCAAGTTTCTTTCACTAAATGCAGTACATAGGATATCAATGTTCTTTTCACCAACATGATGCACTTTTAACCAGAAGGTCCTCCATTATACAAATGAAAAATAAAAACACCAATCAACAGCAATATGTCTAGGTTCCTTTCTCAATTTGTCAAAAAGGTAAACTACTCAAGAAATTCTAACATTCGACAGACACCATTGTTACCATCTGCATCCAAGTGAAACAACAAAAGGAAAGGAGATAAAAATAGAGCATGAGATCATTCAGTATCTACAAAATCTTTCAGATTAGATTTTTCTCATTGTAAGTTCTAGGTCCTGCACATAAAAGCATCTCACATTGGCCAGTATAACCAACAACTCTAATTTGTAAAGGATCTTGTCATGCGGACAAATTTTAGATAATTATCCAACAAGAAAGGGAAGTATTTAGAGAGTAAGAATTACAAATGAGATTTATTTGCCACTGCAACAGTCAGATCAAACAGCCTGTTTGCAATTGATGGTTCAAAAGCCTAAGACCAACATCCTAACATACGCACAAATCAAGAGATAGAAACACAGAGTATAACAAGCGTCTCATTTAAAATTGTGAGAACTAGCATTGAAGGTCACAGCAAAAGAAGGTTATGTACCAAACATCAGCATAAGAGCATTTCTCCCAGGGTATATGTCACATAAAACTTGTCATATATCTAATGAAAGCAATATTTTTTACAAGTTTGATCCAATATAAACACAATATAACAAATTCAAGAAAGATAAACTAGAAAGGCACATGATTCAACATTTTCTTACGTATTCACCACTGCTATCATTCACTGTTTAACAACTTAGTAAACTACTACTCCTAAATACAATTCAGAAACATTCAAGTATAAACCAAAACAAATGCATCCACAGCAATTCTAAAGATGCAGCACAAGTAATATGAAAATGAAAATACAAGCTTAATCAGTTACCTGAAATAGAGAACTACTCCTCAGAGTACAATCACTTCCAACAGGAACGACCACAGAAACCTAAAACAAACAAAACCCACAATTAAAATCAATCAACGCTCCATTTGGCTGCTCCAAAAGTGCAATTTTCCCAAGAAATCATCTCTATCTCGGTTTCTCCGCAACAAAATAGCAAAGCAAACAATTAAAAAGATTAAAGCAGAGCAGACCTGAGTTACGGCCAAATGAGCCATGATCAGATCAAAGAAAGAAAATAAGATCTTATGATAGAATTAAATTAAAAGGGTTTTCCTTTTTTCCCTCCCTTTCAGTGTTTAAAGAAGGGAAAACAAGAACTAAGGGTTTATTATAGAGTTTGATTTGATCATGCAATTGGGAAATTTCAGTTGTGTTTGTGATAATCCTTTGGAGAATGGCAAAAGACAAGTTTGGCTTCTCAGTCAGGTTGCAACCGGTGTTCTCAGTCAGGATGCAACCGGTGCATACATACGCCACAAATTGAATTTTTCAATCTTTGGGTAATGACCTAACATGTTAAAATTACTAATATCTCCTTCCCGTTAGATATTTTTTCAAGTAATTTTTTCTTTTAAAAATCAATGCAATAGTCATTTGTTTACTTTTTATGGAGTTATTTAAAAAAAAAAAATCAAGTTTTATAAAATTAAAATAAGAATTTTATTCATATTTAGAAGATTTAAAGAAAAGACTCACAATTTTTTCAAAACATAAAATTTTTAAAATAAATAGCACATATAAATATCTTGTATAAAAAATTACATTAGCAAAAAATGAAACTTCCCTAATTTTAAATAAATAATATTTACAAAAATATAAATTATTTTTTATTCCTTCTAGTTTATTCTTTATAACAACACAAACAAAGATCTTTCTAATTTTATAATAATTTAATACTAATTTTAAACATAATATTTAAATTTTGCGATTTAATTTTAAAAACAAAATTTGCCCTAAAAGTAGAATATAATACAATGACAATGTGAGGGTAATTTAGTCATAATGAACATAAAGCCCATGGCTCTTTTAATACGCTTAATAAAAAAAATAAAATGCCCCTTTAGGAGTTGGGGTAATGAATTAGCTGAGGGGAAGAGACGCCAAGTTGAAAAAGACTGGCCGCTGAAGAAGCTTTAGTAACTCCCTAACTAATTGCAGCCGGCCAGGCAAGAAATCATGGTTTGAAGGCTGTCCGACTGATAAACATATACAAACAAACAATAATACTAAATGGACCCCACTACCCCACATGTTCTTAAAAAAAAATTATAATCACTTTCATCTTTTAAAATTTAGTAATATTTTATTTAAATAATAAAATTATAAAAATAATAATTTATATCTTTTATAAATACTATTTATAATTATCTTTATATTCTCAAATATAAAATTAAAATAATTACTTATTTATCTTACATCATTAAAATATATAAAATTACATACTATTAAAAGTAAAAAATTTAACTACATACTTAATGACTAAGATTAAATAATTAAATATTTTCACACACCCCAATCACCAATAATATAAAAAAAATAATTCTCATAATTTTTATAAAATCATAATCATTATCTAACGAACAAATATATATTAATAATAAAATAAGATATAAAATTATAATAAAATTAATAAATATTTTATTTATAACAGAAGGTAAATATGTATTATAATAAAAATAAATAAATCTAATTTTGTTATTAAATATGAGAATATAAAAATAATTACAAATTATATTTTTAATGAAACAAAGATAGATACTGATTTTCAGAAATGTCATCTATGTCACTATTAAAATATTGCGATAAATGCTTCCTATAATTTTTAAAAATATCGCTTACCCCTTATAATAATATTTGTAATAAACACTATTTATAATTTAAAAAAATAACACATACCTTTTTAATAAAGACAAAATATATCGATATTTTGTCATATAACTTCTTGACTTTTGTTATATAAGTAGTTAATTAAATTAAAATATGATATATATATTTATATCAAATAATTTTTATTTAAATTATTAAATTATTTTTTAAATATAATCTTTAAAATCATATAAAATCAAAAAATTATTAAAATAAGTTATATTTTTTAGAAATAAAATATTTTAAATTTTCAGTTATTATTCTTATCTACTTTAATTTTTAATTACTAATTTTAATTAGAATTTATTTTATCTAATTTTTTTATTCAAATATAGTATATTTAATAATTTAAATTAAGCTGGGCTCATAATTTATAATTTATCCATAATTTATAATATTTTTAAATCAAATTATTAATTTAAATTTAAAAATTATATTGTGAAATATTTGGATTAAACTCATTAAATATATAGAATTATCTAAGGTTAAAATTTTCAGTTCTTATTCTTATTCACCTTTTATTTTTAATTTTTAATTATTAATTATAATTTATCTCATTTTTTTTGTCCAAATATATAATTTGTAAAGTTTAAATTAATAAATTTAGTTTTAAAATATTATAAATTATAGACAAATTATATATTATGAGCTCAATTTGATCTAAATTAATAAATTTAATCTTAAATATTATAAATTATGGACAAATTATAAATTACGAGTTTAATTTGATTTAAATATGCTATATTTGACAAAAAAAATATGAGAGAAATTATAATTAAAAATAAAAGTGAATAAGAATAAGTACTAAAGATTTAAAATATTTTTATTTTTTAAAAATTAATTCAATAATTTATTTTGATGACTTTTATATTTCATATAGCCCTAAAGACTATATTTAAAAATTAATTTAATAAGTTATCAATTTCAATAAAAATTATTTGATATAAATAAATATATCATATTTTAATTTAATTAGAGTTTTATATAATAAAAATTAAAAATTTATGCAATAAAAGTTGATATTTTTGTTTTATTAAAGGATAATTTCTAGTTTTCTCAACTGTAGAGGAATTTATCACAAATACTTTTATAACAGAAGCAAGAGGTAAATGATATTTTTAAAAATTATAATAAAATATCTATCATATTTTTAATAAGGAGAGAAAGTATTTAATTTTATATTTTTATCATATAAATAAAATATTGTTAAATTTAGAGAAGGTAAGTGATAATAATCATTTTAAAATAACATAGATATCTGCTTCTATAAATACCTGCGGTTGAATAGTTACAAAATTCAAGAAATTAAAAATATTAATTTATTTTTTTATTTTTTATTATTTTTATTGCTGGTATTTTTAATAAAATTCTATAATTTTCATAGCCATTTTGTAATAACAATTATTAATTAAATAAATTGCCTTAGAATAATTATTTTATTAATTAAATAAATTAAAAATTATTACCAAAGCCATTTTACCACTTACAATATCAAATTGTCATCAGTAATCAATGTTGTAAGCTACACAATAAAAACATAGATACTATGACATTTAAAAATTTTCAATCTACGTAATAATAAGATTATTATCATCATCACCATTTAAAGGATGGCAATCACCATAATGTATATATTCCACGAGTGAATACAAAATATATATACACATAAAGTATTTAAATAAAATATGTTAGAAAATGGTTAAAATTTTTATAAAATTAATTTATTCAATAGAAATCAAACTAGCATTAAAAATTATTGGACAAGCCTTATTCTCGATGTTTACTTCGATTAAGAATAAATCTAAGCATTAGGTAAATTTTTAATGAAATTAAAATAATAAAATGTATAATAAAATTTAGTTTGTATGATAAAATAAACAAATGCATGATTTATTATAAAAATAAAGCCTACCACTGACGTTGACCTAGAGTAGTCTATGAATTTATATACAACTGTGTTTTATATTTTTATTTAATGAGCCACTTCATCACAAATTGAGATCATCACCTTTTTTATACCGACCTTGTCGACACACCACTCGCTTGGATGGCCATTACTTCTTTTTATGCCAGGCTATTAAACTCTGTAACTATAGTTTTAGTCCTTATGGCCATAACTTTTTTGACCTCAATGTCATAAATTAAAACAAATCTATAGTAATTGACTCTCCAATCATAATTAATATAAACTAAATCAGGTGTAAAACCGATAAAATTCAATATTAAAACATTTATATAAACATCATTATTAAAGTTTATGTGATAATATGAAGGTAAAAATATCATAATCGACCTTCAATCTCATAATCAAATTAATAGAAATATAATAAGTCATCATGAGAAAAATCACAAGCATTATAAAGTAATAGAATCATAAAATATACAATTATACCACAAATAAGTAAGACTTCCTCTTAATCTCTATCATAATAAGCTATCCATCATCTCTAAAATTTCTCAAAATACATATGTAAAATAAATTTACCATTCTAAAGCATAAAATATTTCTAAATTTGTATCAAAATTTTCATAGAAGTAAAAAAAAATAAAATTGTTCTATTCATATAATGGGAAAGGTATACATTTTTCCTAATTCTCAAAAGTCAAAGTCTTATCACTCAGTTTTCAATATCTAAAACACACATATGATAATAATTTTATAAATTCAATATAATCTAAATTTAGATAAATAGCGCCAACAAATATTACCCATCTACTTAATTCTCAGTAAAATCATAGTTTAAGCTATTCTAACCTTTAGTTTAATATTTTTTAATTAAATCTTTCAAATTTATACTCAATTTAGTCAATTAAAGACTAAAACCTATAATTCTCCTAATGGATAACTAAACTTAAATTTTAACTTTAATTAAACTACAAATCAAACTCCAAATGAGTTAGAAATCTTACTAACAGGTTATTTTTAACTTAAAGAAATTGAATTATTACTTTAATACAAAAAGTCTCAAATTATCATAAAACCTAGCTTTATCTTTCCACTTAAACCTATGATTAAATGCAAAAGTATTACTTGTTACATGTAAAGGATGTTAGATAGTATGCTTTTACAGTAAGAAACAGGGATTCAATCGGTTAAATAATGAAAAAAATTAAAGAAAAAGAAATGGGTAGGCACTGGGTAATAATTCCCTCAAAACTGAAAGTAAATCAAAGGGTAGAGAGAAAGAAATAAAATGATTTTGCCTATTTGATTTCATATACTCAAAAATGAGTTAATAAAAAACTAGTTAAACCTTGAAAATATGGAAAAAATAGTCTTTTTATAAGTTACATATGTATTTTTTATAATTAGAACGTGATTTGTTGTTAAAAAGTATTGATATTTTTAGTTAGGGTATCGACACATTTGATATGGGTGCCAATACCTTTGCTCTTTAGGTGTAAAGGTGTCAATAACCTTTGTAATATCCTTTCGAAAAAGCTCAAACCAAAATAATTCTCTTATAAACTAAATATTTATTTTTTATGATTAGAATGTGATTTTTTATCAAAAGATACAAATATTTTTATTTGAGTATTGATACTTTTAGTTAGAGTATTAACACATTTGACATGAGTATCAATGCCTTTAGTTTGAGTGTCAAATTCTTCTTAAAATAAACATTTTTTAGTAAAGGTGTCAATAACTTTTGCCTAGGCTTAGTGTTGATATCTTTCAAAAATACTCATTTTCTAGCCTAAGTATTGACACCTTTGGTAAAGATATCGACACCTTTGCTTTTTAGGTGTAAAATTGTCGATAACCTTTGTAATATCCTTATTTATCCTCAATTTTAACCCTCTAAATGAATAATTTAGGTTTAATAGCAAATATAAAAATTATAGATAATTGTCTTATCATTGTGATGGTTTAAGAATTATTACTAAATTTAAACTTTTTTTTATAGAAAGTTATGTCTTAAAACCAAAGAGTGCTCTC
>JAWDEX010180586.1:0-14160 GCA_035221805.1 Trichilia hirta | reverse complement strand
AATATTAAACTAAAAAAAATATTATAAATATTCTACTGTTTTAACCCTTTTGGTTAAATAAAAATATTTAATTAAAAGAAAAAAGAATATTAAAAATATTTTACTATCTTAACTAATTCTTTTATTTGCAAATTCAAACAAAAAAATAATTTGCACTTCCTTTTACAAAAACAAAATTATAAATATAACAAGAAATAAACACAATATCAAATAATATAAATAGTAAAATACTTAATCTTCCATAAGACTAATAAAAGTTAAATTATAAGAAACTAAATAACAACAAAAATAAATCACAAGTAAAAATTAAATAATATAAAAATAAATTATATAAAAGAAAATTCCAATAAATATAAAGTAAGAAGATATAAGAGAGTTAACTTTTCACAAATTGAAGTTACTAAATAATAATTACAAAATTATATTCAAAAGGACAAAATACATATATATTAAGTGATAATCTATAAGATTAAACTAAAAAATTCAAAAGAAAGATTACAAAATAAAAGAGATTTTTAATTTAAAACAATGAAATTTCTTTTTTTCTCTCCTTTTCTTGCTTTGTTTTTCTAAAAACGTCTTACTAACTTTTCTAATTTCTCTAAATTTGTTTTTTAATCAAAGAAAGGGTTCATGTTTATAGATAAATTAGTAGCTAAATTGGTTGATAAATTTAACGAATTATGCACCTAATACTTTAAAATTTGCTTTAATCATACACCTAATTCTTTACTAAATTTTTTAGTGCCAAATTTGTTAAGATTTGTCTACTACTTAGCACAAAAGTTCTAAAACATTGTCCTAACTTTAAATACATATAACATACGTATTTAAACTCTAAATATTTTAAAATATACGATTTTAATATCAAAAAGGGGTCTAACTAAATTATTACTACAAATAGATTCATTTCCGTCATAATTTTTATCCTATTAACCTCCAAATTTCAAAATTTTGTAAGCTAAAAGGTGGTAAATATTTAAATATTCTTTTTACAGAATTAAGAATCACTTAGTATCCCTTATGTTTGAAATATTATGCATTTATTATGAATCTTGCAGTGAGGGAGAAATTAACTATAATTACTAATAGAGTTAATTTTAAATCTAAAATCAAAATATATTTAAATTTTGATATTTTACCATATTAAAACTATAATAAATTTAATTTTGCTAACTCCTGGTGACCCATAATCTACTTATTATTAGAAATAATAATATTTAATAATAATTTAAAATAAAAATTCACAAATAAGATACTTATTATTCTATTTCTATTTGATATTTTTAAATAAATAAATTTTTAAATGACAAATTTTTAAGTATAAATTATAAAATTTTTAAATAAAAAGTTCATAAATCTTCTTTTGTATTTAAAATGATACATTACTTATAGAATTTAATCAACCAAAATAATTTTTATTATTTTACTAAAGTTTACATTAATTAGATAATATTTATTTAAAGATTGTATCCTTAACCTAGTTCATTAGTTATTGTCTCCTAGACTAATTAGCCCCAAAGCATTAGATGTTAAGACACTTAATGTGATTCTTTCTAAGTTAAAAATGCTTATTATTATTTATTTAAAAAAATATAAAATTATTTTATGTAGTTAAGAATATCACGGGGCACAACTCATTTTAAACTCTTATTAATAATATTTGTATTTAATTTTTTTTTTTATACAAGACTTATTTAATATAGTTAAATATGTTATTGTGATACAGCTTATTTATAATTCTTATTAATAAGGTTTATTTTTTTTTTTTTTTTTATATAAATACCTTTAAATATTATTTTTGATAAAATCATCAAAGCAAATAATGCCAAATTTAATTTATTACCCACAATTATGTGTTAAAGTGTGTGTACGATAAGAATAATTTATAAAATTCTTGTATAATAAGTTTACGAAGAAACAATAAATAATGTGAAAATTTATAAATTTGAATAATTCAAATAAAAGTAAATATTAAGATTTTACTATAAATTTTAAAATAAAAATTAAATAATAATAGTATTATTTAGATATATATCAAGAATAAAAAAATAAAAGAAATGATCTTTTACTAAGATATTTACACAAAAATTGGACGCTTAAATAATTTTTTTTTTATAATACAATAAAATATACTTAAATTTATATAAATATATAATAATATTTATAATTTTAAAATTATTTAATATCAATAATTCATACTTTAAGTAATATAAGATATTATTCTTAAAATTTAAATATAAGATATTATTCTAAAATTATTTAATATTAATAATTTTTATTTTAATTAATATAATATATTATTCTTAACGGTTAAATATAAAAAAATAAAATATAAAAAATATTATTTAAGATAAGATTAAAAAAATTTATAATAAATTAAATAAAAAAATATTATATTATCACTTAAATTATAAATATTTAAAAATAATAATATAAATAATTTTAAAATATATAATGCTAATATATTAAAATTTAAATTTAGTTTGTTCGTCTTCGTTGCAGTTTTTGTTGCGTTGATGATTGCTTTCTTCTATTTCTTGTTGCTGGAGATAAAAAGGACTTCCATCGAGGAGATACCTTGGGTTTGGAAAGAGCATTGTCATTGGAAGAGATTCGTTACCCAAGTAACTCTCGTTTAGAAATAGTTCAGGAAATTATACATTTTATTATTTTTAATTGACAATTTTTTTTACAAATTATGAAAAGCTTTCGGTAGATTAATTTTCGCGATTGTAAGATTTTATACATATATGAAGTAATCATATATATGTTATTTTCATATTGTTTTTTTTATTTTTTTTCATTTCTCTTATTATTACAATATATATTTAATTAAATTATTCCTTGATATTAACTATAACTTTTAAAGACAACAGTAAAGATTTTAGTTTCGATGGGAACCAATTTTGTTTTAAAATATATGGTAGGGTAAATTTAATTTGCCATTTTAAGAATATAAGTTATATTTTAAAAAAAATTAAATAATTTAAATAATAATTCTCTAACGATAAATTTAAGTTCTTAAAATTAATTTTGCCTCTTAGAATGCAATGGTAATTTAATTTAAAAATATAATAGTGATAATTAATATTAGTCTATTTAAAAAGAAGTCAAGAGATTTATATTAACTTTTTATACAATTATGAAATTCATTTAATAGATATAATTTGTTGTTATATGTATTGACAACAGTCTGAATTGAAGTATTATGAAACTTTCCTATGCTGCATTCTTCCGTTTTCTATTTAAAAATTTTTATTTTACATTCTTTTATGATTGAAATGTAATTTTATCACAATCGTTACCAACATATATATAATTAAATTCGTTTTTCATAAACTATAATTTAAAAGGAACATTAATGTTTTGTAAATAAAAATACAGCTAATAAAATTAATTCTCTTAATTGTGTTACTGTTCTCAGCTTAATTAATGTGTTTTTATATCTTAATTAGAGAAAGCTGAAATAAAACGACTCTAATAAAATTATTTAATAATAATATTATGTCGTGTATTATATTTTTTATATAACATAATTATTATAACAAAATTATTGAATCAGACTACATCTCTCTCTTTTAATTATCGTATCATAAAAAGTTAAATAACCCGACCCCGTTTCCCGACGGCCACACCAAGAGTGTATGAAATCTATTGCCGTACATGCAAATCTTACTCAGGGCCTATAGCCCGCCATAATTCAGTTAGGAGATTGAGTTAACAATACGTGGCAACATCTCAGTGGGCCAACAACGATAAGGTATAGGATTTATTAGATTGCAAGTCGTTACTGTTGTTTTCTAAACTAATTACTACGTTTGTCTTCAAAGATTTGCCAACGTTATTTACTTCATAATTTCGTAAAGACCTTATTAATGGATTATGGAAGTACTCTGAAGTACAAACAGCCTTAGCCTAAGCCTGAATTTAATCTCTGCTCAAAGCTCTCTTCAACTACACTTTGCCTGTATTTTCAGAGGCAGCTAGAATCTCTTTCATCTTCAATATCTGAGAAATTCAGGATTCAGTTTGTCTTTCTTTAAACGGTATGTAGCTAGATACCCCACCTCCTAATGCCAATAGGTTCTTTTAACTCTATGTTTGGCTTGGAGTGTTATGATTTTTGTCCTTGTTTAAAGGTGTATATATGTCTTATCTATCATCAGCGGGGTTGCTAAGAAAAAATGGTGGGAAAGGGGAAAGGAAACTGTTGCTTTAAAGGTTTTGATTGTGGTGGTTTTGTTTATGGAAAGTGATAATTGATGATACTTACCTTATCAAAGTTCAATAGTTATGCGTATTGTTTATGCAATTACATAAGCAAACTAAATCATCACGTGAAATAAATTAAAACCTCCCAACTTTCTGAACTTTCTTATGGCTTGCTGGATTAGAAAACTGGTCTATGACTTAGGCATTTAATTTTAATCAATTCAGTTGAACAGAGTTTTCTATTCAATCAAGAAGCACCCACTTACTTACTTGCAAATTCCTGTACAGAGTAGAGGTTGATTGATTCAGTATCTACTTCACAGTTGACACATTGTTTCTGTAAAGGTAACATTTAAAACCATCGTATTAAATTTGGCAATTTGATTTGAGTTGGCATCTCATCAATTTCTCTGCTTACGTTCAAATATTCATTTAGCCAAATGGTTGGTACCCTTAAAATTTCTTCGCAATTGATTCTCAGATGCCATTACATTGGTACTTGTTGATTACTTATCTCCTGCCATATTCTAAAAGGAGTGGACTATTAGTATTATCGGTATGAAAACCTTGGAATTGACAAACCGGTACAGTTGATCTTGAAAGAATCATATTTATTTAACTAGATTTTATAAGTAGAAACTTATTTGCATTGATGTGGTCGAGTATATCTGAGGAGTTAATCTTGGCTGCGTAAAGAGGCCAAGTAGTTTTTTTGTTCTGAAGACAACATTTTTCTTAAATGATTATTTAAAATTTCAAAATCCAATGCCTAGGATGAAACATATCAATTGAAGTGAATTACTGCAACCACTACTTTAGTAATCCAGCTCCCCTAAAAACTGATGAAAATGGCATCGCATCTGGAAATGTGTCTATACTTTTAAACATCAAACATTATTTGCAGTTTGAGCATGTTGAAGACTATATCTTATTTTCCTTATATTTTCTATCCTGATAAATTTTGCACTCACTTTACTTTCCGTTGAGAGTAATTGTTCAAACCATTCTATTTGATTCTACTCCCAGATTTGCATGGCTATGGTTCCATTATGCTACAAAATGCCCTCTAAAGAGCAACTTCTTGCCATTCCAAAAATAAAAAACCGCGATGAAGGCTTCAAGTGTGGCTGCGTTACCCTTAAAGAGAGTTCTAGGTTCTTTTTGACTTCTGCAAATAAATGTAAGAGATGGCATGCCATATATCCAACAGCTGGAATTTCAACAAAAGCAAAGGAAAAGAGGCTAATGAATATATCTGGTGGAGCAGTTGGTAACAGAGAACCTTTTCCTAAGCAGAATGTGGCTGAACTTCCTGTTCTATGGACAATGTGTAACATTGCTCGTGCAGGATCCTTTTCTAAGAGAGCTTCACCCAAAGAAAATTTGTGCACGGTGTGCTATGCATCTGAGTCTAGTACTAGTGCTGGCCAAATCAAATTATTGGAGTCATATTTAGCTAAACTCAAGGTTGATGACATTCAAACTTCTTCAGAGTCTTGTGGCGAGATTGCAGAGGCACTTAATGGCAATGGTGAAATAAATACAAAGAAGGAGCTGGATTCTCTGGATGCTTATCTGGGAAAACTTAATAAAGGTATCATATTGTGTGCTGGATATTGATAGTATCGCTGCCTTCTTGGATTAGATGCTTTTACTTACATTATAAAATAGAAAAGAAACTACAGATATTTGTATGTATCCTAGTTACTTCCCTGACCATTTTGAAACAGAAGGCTAGAAAGCTACGTCAAGTGTTATGCTCAATCATTAGAGGTTGAGTAAAGAACCCTATAAGTCTCTTAACTCTGTTAAACATGTTTGATGGCACATGACCCCTCAAAAAATAAATCAAACACTAGTTGCGGTGACATTACCATTACACTTGGCACCTCTAGTTGATTGTTTAGTGCAACTGCAACATGGTACTACATTTATTGGACTCTACTGTTTTTATGCATATGCATAACTACTAATATCCTTGCAAGAATTACTTTTTTTTTTCCCCTTATTTTTGTTAACTGCTCCATTTTTTTTTGTGTCTTCCAAATCAGGTTGCTTCTGTCCACCGAATTTGCTAACTCTTTTTACTAATTTTGTTTGAACAGTTATAGTAGCTTCCTTTACTTTATCTCATCTTCGAAGGACTCCTATTTTCTAATTATGTCCATGTCCAAATTTTGGTCATATATTTAGTCTCATCTCAACGGCCTCATCCATTTCAGTTTATGAATGCTTATTCCGAGATTATTCTTTTAGCTTCAGAAGATACTTCCTTTAATGTAGTCAATCATCTATTCTCTAATATATTTTTTGCACTTATATAGGGAGAAAATAACTCGAAATAATTTTGTACTGTCAGATGCAACATCCTGTACTTATGGTGGCCAAACAACTGAAAGCAATCTGGTGGCAGCACGATTTTCTGTCAGCAAGTACTCTAAAAGAGGTGATACGGGAGAACTGAAAGGTTACAGGGAAGTGAGAAGTAAGAATGAGGGAATTGATTCAGAGAGGCATCTGGCTTTACAGCAGAATGCTGAAGCCTCTGATCTCTACTTAATGTAAGGCACAGACAAGTCTTAGTGAATTTTGATGTTTGACATTTTCTTTCTTTACTCTTCATGTTGGATACAATGTAGTGGGAACTGACTCCTTTTCTGATGCTTCGTCATTCTTGCTTTTGGATGCAGAAGTATATTGGTTTCTATAAATATTGCAGTTTCTTTGTTTGAAATCGCCAGCCCAATCAGGAACTCTGACTTTCAGCTCTTTTCTCTCCCATTATTGTATGGTGCAAAGATAAATGAGTTGATCCTGGTCGGGGAATGGTGGAGGCTAGTAACACCAATGTTTCTGGTACAAGATTGACAGTTGGGTTCGTGTTCCCATTCTGTTCTCATTCCTGTATTGCATTTAGCTAATGATCAGTTCTGAATATAACTCAAAATTGTTGGCCTTGATTTTTTCCATCATTGTTGCATTAGAGGCAATGCTCTTTAAAATTCATATTACTTCTGTTTGTGTTTTCTGTCAGAACCATATAATTCTAATCATCAAAGTTGGAAGTTGAACTAATTCAAAAACCTTTAGTCTTGTCCTTGACGAAATTGTAGCCAAGTAATATGATAAGTGCTGTTCTAAGCACTGGAACATGTTTTATGATAAGTGCTGGCTTCATTTCATGTTATAAACTTCCAAATACTTTCTTATTAAATTTTATTTTAATTTCGCTGTGAGATACTGATTATTTTCTCTTGAGCATATGGTCAATACAGCACTCAGGGCTTTTGCACGTAGCTCTTAGTTGTTGGTCACTTCTTACTTTTGGGCCTCAAGTATGCCAGAGTTATGGTTCATTTACATTCCTCTTGATATACACACTTGGAGGAATTTCTGGCAACTTGATAAGCTTTCTTCATACACCACAGCCAACTGTTGGTGGGACGGTAAGCATGGATCAC
Source organism: Trichilia hirta (assembly GCA_035221805.1). Taxonomy (NCBI): domain Eukaryota; kingdom Viridiplantae; phylum Streptophyta; class Magnoliopsida; order Sapindales; family Meliaceae; genus Trichilia; species Trichilia hirta. Next base: position 6,484 of record JAWDEX010180586.1, on the reverse strand, counting down.
TCCAGCAACTTTTTTTTGTTCTTCCTTTGGTTCCATAATACCTTTGTTCTTCATCTTTTTGCTCATATACATGTAACATGGATCACATATAATGTTCAGTAACACCTCTTGGGATGGTACCATATAGGGATAGCCCAAAAGGCACAAATAACTTAACAGTCGCCCTGGACAAAATAAATAAAAGATATTTCAGTATATGTGATACCACATGTTAGGATCAAGGTTCAGTTGAACAGGCTCCATGTAGAAAACATTGTAAACTTAACATTGCATACATATGGTGAAAGCACAACAGGTAACGCATATGGTAACACCTTCTTTGGGGTTGGGGGAGTGGGGAATCACTCATTTTTTCTACTTATATTTGACGTCTAGTGATTTTATACCATAGTAAATTGTAGCTTCAAAGCGCCAGCACCTCAATCCCAATCATAGCCAAAACTGTGGCAATGAAGATTGATTTTCTACCTGAGGTCACTTAAAACCTGTACTGGGTGTATATTACATGACATCAGAAGCTTATTTCTTGTTTGCAGGGACCAGTTTTTGCCATAATTGGAGCTTGGCTCATTTATCAAATCCAGAACAAAGATGTGATTGCTAAGGATGGAACAGATATTATGTTCCAGAAGGCAATACTTGCTACAGCTCTGAGCTTGATAATTAGCAATTTTGGGCCGGTTGATAATTGGTAAGACTTCTACTGAAATGACATTATGCCATCTCAAAAACCAACAAGAACTGAATGAATAAATAAAATGCCATGTAAAATGGAAATAAAACGGTGGTCGTGTCACTTAAGTACTGTGGATAAAAATGTTCTGAAAATTCTAATTGATCCGTTGCTTTTTGTTATATGGCTTAGTATTAGCAACCATGTTCATTTCTTGCAATTTTATCCATTATTGATTAATCATATTTATGGTTAAAAACTGTAGGGCACATTTTGGAGCAGCTTTTACAGGCATAGCCTATGGTTTTTTCACGTGTCCTATAATGCAACTGGATGATGCGTCTTCAAGAACTAGTCAAGAAGAAAGAATAACACTAGTTAGACAGTATGCCAATCCTTGCAAATCGCTTGTTATATTCGTCATCTTCGTTATTGGTTTGAGTTGTTTGCTTTTCATTTTTGAACCTCCTCTCGACACAGTGGCGTTATAAAATGTAACATAGGTATCACATCTATAGAATAACGTGTTTGTTGTGGCTTGGCTTCATACAGTATTATCAGATATTATCACGAAATAGATAGTTCTCAAATTGAAATATATTGACCTCTGTTTTTCATTAAAGCATATTATGCGATAGTTATAGTTGTACGCATACTTGAATGGAATTTACTCATCAATATATAGAAGAGAATGTACCGTTAATATATAAGAAAGTTACCCACATAGCCTACAGCCTATACACTAACTTACCAAAGACGTGGTTAAGTGTATAAAATTGTGTTAGAATTTTAAAGATAATTAAAACTCCTTAAATATATTTATATCTTATTTAAAAATTTTGAAAAAAATAAACTTTATTTTTATCACCTCTGCCCATCACGAGGTGGCACACTTAGATTGTACTTTGTGTATATATATATATATATATATATATAAACGAATTTTGGAAAACTGAAATGGAAGAACATGCTCCTGCATGTATACCACGGCTCAGTAAATCATTAATCCTCTGAGCAGCAAAGAGCCAAGACAAACTAATCTCAGTTGTCAAAACGACAACATTTCGTCCACATGAAACCCTCCACGCAAGGGCATCGTTAAAGGAAAACTTGAGCCGAGAGAATTTGTAATGAAAAAAAAAAAGAAAAAATTGAAAGTGTTTTTTATTGAATTTTAACGTGAACACTTAGACTATAGACTATACTGGTGAAGTATTTAAACACAATTACATTAATAAAAAATTCCATAAAATCTAGTAAGTGAAGTATTTAAACACAATTACATTGATAAAAGATTCCATGAAATCTGGTTGGTTATGTTGTATTACTCGATGATTTTCCCTTATTTGAAGGCTTGAATCGATTATCATTTTGGTTTGAATTTGTTACCAGTAGATGATTACTCAACTTCGCTCCACTGATTGAGGTTAGATTGCGCGAGTCTTCCCTCATTTTTCTCCAAGAATTTTGAGCATCCTTATCTCTCCATGGACTCTCATAGCTGTTAGAAATGCCAAGCCGTGATATGTTACTAACACCTTCCCGCAAATTTTGCCGGGGCTGAAGGCAAAGTTTGTTGCGAAAATAATGAAGCGTTGCTATTGACATTGGTTTTGTGAAGAGGTCAGCAACTTGATTATCAGAGGAAATATGTTGAGTGACAAGTAGTCCACATGCAACGCGTTTGCTCACAAAATGATAATCCAACTCGATTTGTTTGCTTCATGCATGGAATACTAGATTTACTGTCATATGAAGAGCACTAAGATTATAGAGTACGAGAGGAGATGACATTGTAAGAATGAAGGACAGCCACATGAGTTCAGCTGCTGTGTTTGCCATTACAAAATATTCTGCTTTCGTGCTTGATCAGGAAATTGTATGTTGCTTTTTGCCCACCAAGAGATAAGATTTTGTCCAAGAAATGTACAATAGCCAGTAGTTAAGCGTCTCGTTTCAGGGCATCCTGCCCAATCTGCATCTAAGAAAGCATACAGATCAAGTGCAGTGTGTGAAGAAAAATGTAATCCCATTTCAATTACTCCTTTGACATATCATAAAATACATCGAACCATTTTTAAATGTGTCATTGTGGGAGCATGCATGAATTGAGATACATAATTAACACTATATGAAAGATAAGGACGAGTGAGTGTAAAGTATTGTAGAGTTCCAACAAGTCCCCGATAGTAACTTGGATCTTCCAAAAAAATATCACTGGAAGATGTTTTCGTTTTAGCTTCAAGAGGGGTACTCATTGGCGTACAATCAAACGTAATGGAGCATTTGAGTATGGTCAGTGCATAGTGTGACTGAGATAGATAAAGACAAAGCGTGACTTCCATCCCAAGAAAGTGATGAATAGGCCCCAAATCTTTCATTGCGAACTCACTGCTTAGCAACTAAATAAAATTTAAAGTAAGTGTTGGAGTTGATCCAGTGAGCAACATTTCATCTACATAAAGAAGTAAAATTAATGAGCCATAATATGAATGAAAAACAAACAATGAAGGGTCAGCTAGACTATAAAAGAAACCATATTTAAGAAGAAATGCACTAAATCAATAAAACCAAGCACATGGTGCTTGTTTTAGGTCAAAGCACTCTTATAGTCTACAAATGTGCGTCGGATGTTGAGGATCCGCCATTCCTGGTGGTTGTTGCATTAAAGATCTTCATAAATTAAACCATGCAAGAAGGCATTTTTCACGTCAAGTTGACAAATAGACCACTTCTAAACAAGAGCTCTGGTGATTATAATGCGTATTGTCCCTGGTTTGATAATTAGAGAAAATGTTTCAATGTAGTCCACTCCATCAATTTGGTAATACCTCTTGGCAACTAAACGTGCTTTGAGACAATCTAAGGAGCCGTCGGGTTTGAGTTTTGATTTAAACACCCATTTAGAACCAATGACACGCATGTTTGGCATGCGTGGAACAAGTGCTCAAGTCACACTTTTATGCAGTGCAGCTAGCACTTCATCCATGGCTGCTTTCTAACTAGGATGTGTTAAGTCAATTTTGACGTTTTGAGGCTCTCGATGTATATTAGAAGATGTGATTGTGTTTAAGGCATACTTAGGATTCGATTTCACCACCCCTAATTTAGACCGAGTGACCATCGGATGAACCAATGGTGTTCAAGGAACAGGACATGGTGAGATGATTCGGGTGTTTCAATCACTATTGGTTGAGTTGTGATATTTAAGTTGTCAGACGTGAGGTTCTTGTGGTGAAAATGTGTCAGGGGAATCAGTGTTATTTGGGAACTCATACGACTCATTATCTCTTTTACTGGGATGTGATTCGATGATGGGAAAAAAATCATGTGAGGACTCAATGGGTCTAGAAGTTTAGGAATATGTTCCTGGAGTATGTGTAGCAATGGGCAGCGGTGGATTTAAACATGGAGGCGAGGAAGAATTTGCAAGTACACCTGCAAAAGAAGAAGTGTTATCATGTGACAATCAAGAATCGAAAATGCTATTTATATGTGGCTGATTTGATGCTATGCACAACGTGTTAATAGGCTTATATGAAAAAGTTATCTCATCAAATACAACATGACGAGATATAAAAAATTTTTGGTTGATGGATGAAAGCATTTATAAGCCTTATGTTTTTCACTGTACCCTATAAAAATGCACAGTAAGTTTTTGGATCAAATTTATTTTTCGTGTATTCCAAGGGAAAACACTTAGAGCCAAAAACTCGGAGTGAAGAATAAATCGGATGTGCTCCCATAAAGTGCAAAGAAAGGTGTTTCACAGTTAAAGAACAGACGATGTTAAGCGACTCATAAGATATACAGCCATGGTGAAAGCTTTTTTATCCATAGAAATAAAGGTGCACCACAGTGAAATAACATAGTCATTCCTAATTCTCTTATAGTCCTATGGCGTCTAACCACACGAGTTTGCTTATGGGTATACGAAGAGGATACCTAATGAACAATACCTATAGAAAGAAAGTGAGTCGATAGTTTGGAATTGATGAACTCACCACCTCCGTCTGAATGAAAGGTTTTGATTTGCTTATTAAACTGCCTAGCAACATATTTCTCAAAAGCTAGATTTGTGTCAAAAAAATCAGATTTGTCGCATAAGGGTATAACGCATATATTTGGAAAAATCATCAACCAAACAAGAATAATATCTGAATTTTGCAATAGATAAAATAGGGGCAGGTCCCCACAAATCGCAATGAATCTTTTCAAAGATATTAGTATTTCAATGTTCTAAGCAAGAGACAGGTAAACGACTACGCTTTCCTAGTTGAAAACTATCACAAAGATTTTTTGATTTTGTTGTCCCTGCGACATCAATGAGTACTTTATTTTTAAGCATACATAAAACTGAAGATTGAGGATGGCGTAGGCGTTGATGCCAAACTTCTACAGTGCCTGATCTAAATCGATGGGAGAAATACAATTCTGGAGAAGTGGGTAGGACATAGAGATCACCCTTGCGTTTCCCCGTTATCATTGCTTGTCCTGCTTCCCGTTCCTTAACACAGACATCAACATTAGAAAATTCACAGTTAACAGGAAATTGAATCATTATCTGACTCATAGAAAGTAAATTTTTTGTCAAGTTTCGGAACCAATAGAACATTATTGAGAGGCAAGGCAGTATTTTTTTGTTTCATACAAGAATCACCTGTTGCAAGAATGGGCATGGAAGACCCATCTCCAATTAGCACAGAATCAGCACCAGAGTATTTATGAATGTTTGTTAACATACCTGGCTTACCTATCATATAGTTTGAAGCCCCGATGTCCATTGTCCATTTTGTGTCTGCGACGGTATTATCTAAATAAGAGTTGCAAGTGCTTGTGGAATTTCATCTTGTTAAGTGGGTTTCTTTGGCACTCACCAGCATATCTTAGTAATATGTCCTATCACCCCACAATATTAGCATTATTGTTCACGGTATTTGTCCCTCTTTACAAGCGTCATTCGGTACTCACCAGGTGGTGGAGTGGGTTGTCATGGATTTGCCGAAAGGGAGTTGTTATAGTAGCCATGATTCGAGTCCCTTTGCTGTTGTGCCTGAAAGCCAGTTCTCTTGGAGGTGAATTTTTGTGATGGTCCATGATAGCCTGAAGGGTTGGACTGTGAGCGTTGTTGTTATTGTCCATAAAAAGCCATTTGATAAGTGAGAGAAGAAGATGGACCATCTATGTGATTACAGAACCAGTTAGACCTTTGATTGAATTTTGGAGTTGAAAGACCAATTCAAAGTATGTTAGCCTGGGAGGCTTCAACATAGTTGTTGTGAAGGTTTCATATTGAGGACCAAGACTAGTGAGGAGGCAAAAAACTTTTTCTTGGTCTGGAACAGGCTTCCCAATAGCTGCTAAATTGTTACAGAGACCTTTAACTTTGCTAATGTGTTTGGTAATTGTTGTGTGGTCTTCTTTTCGACGATAGGTCACTTATTGACGTAATGTAAACTCACGTTCTTGTGATTCTCGAGCGTATGCATTTTTTAGGGCCTCCCAAACTACATGAGCTATGTTAAAACCAACGACGAGTCTAAGAGTTTCCTCAGAAAGTGTTCCAATGATCCATCTCTGAAGGAGACGATCAGACTTTTGCCATGCTATAAAGCATCTGTTAACCATGCAGTGAAGTGTTTTGCACTTTTTGGGCTGTTTTGATTTCGAGTTGTAAATTTGTTGGGAGCAGGAAATTCATTTGTGAGTTGTCCAACCAATTCTTGGCTTTCGGCAAGAGCCAATGCTTGCTCACGCCATAAGGGATAATTGTTTAAAGTGAGTTGAAGAGACACAAAATTGCCAACATTG
>JAWDEX010180555.1:0-14165 GCA_035221805.1 Trichilia hirta | reverse complement strand
CATATAATAATAATATTATTAGGATGCGTCTCAAGGATCAGAAGGAGAAGAAATGACCCCTTACTCAGCCATCCATATAGACGTCGGACGCTTCCTTCTTTTTTTTTTTTTCAACACAATAAACATACTATAATACAATAATTCTAATATCATTTAACATCAACTACCCTTACCTTATTTAATATAAAACATTATTTTAATGTCTTAAATAAAAGGATAAAGTATAGAAAATATTACCTGAGATAGAATTTTGACAAAAGTAAAAATTTGCAACAAATATTATTAAGTATAAACAAAATTACAGAGGACAAAATTGTGTTATAACATTGAATTGTATGCAAGTATTTATAATTTCATTTTTTCATCAAAATAACAATTAAATTTAAAAAAATAGAAGTAAAAAATTAAGAGAAATAGAGAAATCATAATACAAAAAACACAAAGACAATCCATATTTATTAAAAATATATATATAAACAGTTCTAAAGTATATCACATAATTGTAAACAAATAATTTCAAAAGTAATACATGAACTTCAATTCATATATTTACCCAAATATATAGAATATATGACAATAAAAAATCAATGAAAAAATTAAATAAAATATAATTATAAATATTGAAAATTTCAAAATTAAGGACCAAAGAATTGCCCTGTAAAGAGTGTGATAAAAATTATTATTATTAAAAATAAAAATAAAAGTAAAAGGTGATATTGAAATATATATTATAAATATAAAATAAAAGTTCAGTTAAAAATTATTTTAATATTTAAAATTTTAATAAATGTTCAATGAAGCGAGATGTTATTATATAAAAAATAATATCATAATTTTTCAATATTCTTTTAAGAAAGGTATAATTTTTTTTACAAAATGAAGAGAGTTAGGTAAAAATAAAGCAATAAAAGGAAAATAATAATAATAAACATGCTTATATACAATAATTCATATATTATCTAATTTTACATCTAAAACTATCTTAAATATTTTTTATAGGTCAGAAATAGATTTTTTTTTAATTTCTTTAAAAATAGATAAATAAGATCATTTACAATAAAATTTTCAATACTATAGCGTTCGTACTTATTTCAAAATAGTTTTTATAATTTTAAAAATTCGCATTACACTAATTAATGAGAATACATTTCAAAAGTCAATAAAATATTATCTAAAAACTTCTTATTCAGTCCATTCTTAATTAATTAAAATTTATCCTTATGATTATTAGAAACATATCCAAAAAGCGACATTATTTATTACGATTTGATCTCGCATATTTATGATAAATTTATAATTTTTTTACTTGTATTTTTTTATAATAAAAACTCTTACCTAAACCAAACATATGAAAAACAAAAGTATTAGGAGATTGTCTATCTAATGAAATCTTTGCTTTAAATAACTATCTTATGTCTTGAAGGTGCTTTTTTATCTATGAGTATTTTTAACATTATCAACCTAATTTTATAAATTTTTAATAAACTATTTACAATAAGAGAAGGAAATAATTCATGTAATTTTGAGAGAATTTCATTTATTTTCTTAAAAATATAAAAAAAAAACAAAATTTTAGTTATTTTAAGAAAACTAATATACCAAATTAAAATTTTACGAATTATTGTTATCTACCACTTAACAGATAGCATTTACTATCTTGCAAAAAAAAAAAAAATCACTAATATAATAAATTAAGACTATTTCTATTTTAACTTAACACAATAAATGATAATATAATTTTATAGCATAGAAAAGAGTCAAATAATAGTAACATTTATATAAACTAATTCGGCTATCAAATATAAAAGTCAAAAAGAAAATAGCAAATACCCATATTATTGTCGAATTTGTAAGAATTAACTCATTATTTTGAAAAATTAGTTTGAAATTAAGCAATAATAAATAGACATATCATTATCAAGATTTGATGCCTTGAGTTATGATACAAATTTACAAATAAATTTAACAAAATAGTTTAAAATTAAAGTTTTATATTATTGTCACAAATATAGTACCTCAAACTCTATTTATAAAGTATGAATAAAATTTATAAAGGATAAAATCGATTTATGACACTTATTTCAATATGAGATTCAGTTTATTCCTACCCCTAACCATCCTATCAACTTGTTAAGAGCTGCTCTTTACTCAAACTTTCTTGCCTCAGCACTACTCCTTGATCTATAAGATCAGGTCATTACAGAGGAAATGAACAAGATCCTTAGGAACATTTTTAAGAGCATTTGTCATGACTGACTGAAGCAATAGGATATAGCATTGGCATAAGCTAAGTTCACTTATAATGGTACTACTTACACCTGAGTCGGGAGATCTATATATGATATAATGTACCGAAAGTAGCCCAATTATGTTCTAGAGTCCATGCACTGTTAAAGATCTTAATAAAGAGTATAGCAACCTAAAATTTAGAGACACAAGTACAAATAGTCCAAGAGAAAGTTCAATAGCAAATTGAAACTTTCAATGCCTGATACAAGTCATAAGCAAAAAAGCATAGGCATAAGAGGATTTATGAAGTGGGTGATGAAGTTTTAGTGTTTCTTTGAAAGAAGAAGATTTCAATTGGTTAGTATAATAATTTATAATAGAGAAAATTTAAGCCTTTCAAGATCACCAATAACAATGCCTACTTGTTTGATATACCAAATTCCATGAGCATTTTCTTGACTTTCAATATTGCGAATATTTATGCATATTATCCCAACAAACTAACGAGCTCGAGTATGAGTTTCTGACAAGTGAAAGAAATGATGAGATATCATGATTAGAAGGCAAAAGGAGAGAAATCAAAAAACAAAGCAAAGTTAATTAAGCTAGATGGATAACCTAATCTATTGAATTTGCTCTTAAAATTTTTTAGAGAGCATAAGAAATTTCTGTTGACTAGGTTACCCATATTGATAGACCAAATCATGCTCAAAAAGTTGTTTAGAGAGCTTCAAAAGTTCAATCAACCAACTAGGCCACTCAATTGAGCGAATGAAATTTAAAATGTATTTTTTACCCTTATTTTATATTTTATTTTGTTAATTTCAATTTAAACTTTAGGGATAATTATGTATTTAAATTTAGCCCTAATTTCTTAATATAAATAGGGTTCACTTTCTTAGATTTGTGACTTTTGATCCATTAAAATTTGAATTTTCTCAAATTCTAGAGTTTATAATATTGCATTGTGAATTCCAAACCCTTGAGAATTAATTATTATGATTAATTTGTTTAAAACACGTTTTTTGTACACAAGTTTTTAAGAATTATTAAATATTTTTTATAATAAAATTTTTTTAATATAAAGTTTCTTTGATTTATTACATTGGCTTTTATTACTTCTTCGTCATTAATTTTAAAATACAGTGTAATTTCCTCGTAATGTTGATGGTACATTTAACTAGTATTGTATTTAAAAAACCCCATAAAATCAATTAGCTATTATTATAATACTTCTCATAATTTTATGATAGTAAAATAGTTTTTATGGAAACAAAAAAATAAATATGTGATAATAAGATAATATTATCAAATTATTATTTAATAACAGAATTTATCAAAATTTTGTATTCTCTTATAAAAATCACATTGTAAAATATTCAATCGAAAATAAATTATATCAAATCCAAAACATATTTTTATCTTAAACATATTGCAACATTTTCACTAAGTTGACGTTATATGAATTATGATTGTTTATCTTAAACATATTTTTATTTTATTAATTATTGTTTATGATTTATGGAATTTTTGATAATTTATTTTTTACGACATTCATAAAAAAGATTGATTTTTCTTTAAAATTTTTTAAAAAAAAAAAAGAAAAGAAGCCCTCTTGTTTTTCCTTATACTTTGTGTCAAAATTTTTACTTATTTTGTTGCTTAATTAATTCTCTTAATTATCCTAAGCTAGTTTAATATTTTTTTCACTTCAAGGATTATTTGCTACAAATAAAAATTTCAAAGACTTATTCATTTAAAGGCTTGTGTGTATAATAGTCTAAAAATTATTTTTGTTAAGGATGAGGATGTTTGCACTTTAAAATTTGTTCACAACACTCATATTTTAATAAAAAAATTTATTAAAAAATATCTTTAATATAAATTAATATTAAATACAATTTAATCTAAATATATTAAACAATATTAGTCTTAACACCCAGCAAATACACCACACTTATAATATTTTATTTTAAATTATAAATTTTTTCTCTTTATATGAAAAACAAAGTCATCATAAATTTTTTTTCAATCAACTAATAAAAAAGACATCAATTTTGGGGAAAATTCAAAGTCAAAATAATTTTTTATAATATTAATTTTAAAATGTTATATTTTGTAATAAAAAAGTTATTTCATATGAAATAAATTATGCATACTTTTAATTTTACTTTTTATGATTTGTAAATACTTTTATTTATATATACGATAGATTGAATATAGTGATTTATAAAAAAAAAATTAATATATATAATAAAAAAGATTTAATTAAGGATTTTTTAGGTATTTATAAGGATATACAAAGTAAAATTTAATTTTTTATTTTTTATATAATTGTGTAATTAAAAATGCGTTTAAAATAAATTTTAGAATATAAATAGATTGACCTTTTTGTTAATTAATTAATTCATTTTGTCAAAATTTAGGTGCATAAATGCTATTACTCTAAATAAATTATGCACTCAATTGCATCAAAATAATGTAAATATAAAATTCAAATACAATTAAAAGTATGTATACACAAACATAATACTTTTATAAGTTAAAGAAATTGTATTATTAGTTTAATTTTTTTGGTAAAAATTATGAATATAAATTTTTTAAAAAATATAAATATTAATCCAGGATTTTAGATGGGTGTGAAAACTTGAAAAGTGAAATTTTAAAAATATTTTGTATTAAAATATTTAGTAAATACTTATTTTTATTTGACAATTAATATATATTATATACTTATTCATGTATATTAAATAATTAATTTATTTTAAAATAATTATAATTTGAAAATCATAAAAGAAATCCATCTGTCTTTTTGAAAGCAACTCAAATATGGAATTAGCATCAGCTGATAAACAATTGATACACATGACATGACATGACACCCTACCCTCGCATATTCAAATTTTATTCCTGCACTAAAATTTATTTTAATATTTTGGTGTTAATCTAATAAGAAAATAAAATGAAAAGGAGCCTTTTGGAAAATGATATCATCCCTTCTGAACAATTTAATTAATTAATTAATTAATTAACTAATTACAATATTAAATCCCTATTAACCATTATAAGAGTCGTGGTCCTTGTATAATTTAATTATCATTAAATAGGACAAAAATATAATTAATAACTTTAAAAATTATAAAAAAATTTGTCGTCCAATAAATGAATAATAACTCTACATAATTTAAGTTTAATTATAAAATTAAAAATTTGAGATAAATAATATTATTGTCATTAATTTATTAAATATAGTATTAGCATTTGACTTTAATCACCAACAATCAAACATCTTATATGCAATTGACTCCATCCCCTACCAACCAAGTATTTTATATGTGAATTGGGATTGGATATTGATATAGTCTTCTATAATTAATATTGAATCTTAATTTCTTATGTATTTTCCATAACAGACTGGCATCTCTTTGGTATTATTTATGAAATGAACAGCATCAAATTGCATTGAATATATCTCTTATTATGATTATAATGTACATACAAAATCCCCACTCGTTTCAATGTCATCATCAAAGTCTGCATCTTCATCCAAATCGTCGAGATCCATACTTCCACCAAGGAACAGACTACCAACTTTGGGACCCTCATCACCTGGTTTTCTAGCCTCTTGAAGGATACTTAATATTTCTTCTTCACTTTGTTCATTTTCATTATCTTCATTTTTCAAATTCCCTCCATCTTCTTCCATAAATTCCATTGGCGAGTTCTTCAAAACCCATGGATGCTTTTTGATTTCCTGGATTGTTATTCTCTGCAACAGATAAAAGAATTAAATAATAAAATTAAATGATAAAATATGTACACATAAATAAATTAATAGCAATTGTATACCTTATCAGGGTCAGCAACAAAAATCCTAGATAGAAGATGTCTACATTCTTTTGAAACTCGAACATAATCTGGTATAGAGTAGTGGACACTCAGAATCCGCTGCAGTAACAAGTCAAATAGCATTAGTTAATTAGACCACAACCAATTTAAAAATTAATTAATTATATTTTAATTATAATTAAACCTGAATTGTTTTTCTGAAATTTCTTGGATCTTCTGCGTCTTCAAAAGGATAAGCTCCAACCAACATCACATACAATGTAACCCCACAAGACCAAACATCTGCCATCTACATAATATAATATTTAAAATAAAATAAATAATTTTAAGATTATATACAATAAAGACCATGCATGGATAAATGGGGTTAGCAAATAATTAGTTAATAAAAAAATTAAATTAAATTAAATTATCACCTTGCCATCGTATTCTTTTCTTGATAAGACTTCAGGAGCAATGTAAGCAGGGGTGCCTACTGTCGATTTGGGTTGTGAGTGCAATACAGAGGACTGGAATAAGAATCACCAATTTAATAAACTATTGAAAATTCTATGTTCAATCATCAATGCATTAGAGAAAATAAAAAATTATTTTAATTCATTGATTACCTTGGAATATCCAAAATCACATATTTTGAGACGTGGAGCTGTGCTTCCATCCAACAGTGTGTTTTCCAACTTCAGATCTCTATGACAAATTTGCTACAATTCAAAAAGATAGGAAGATTAATTTCAATTTAGTTCACTCAACTCCAATGATATATTAATAAATTAATTTAATATTACCATTGAATGACAGAAGCTAACTCCTGATATCAGTTGCTGAAAGAAATATCTTGCCTGACATGTTAAGAAAGAAGAAATGAATAGCTAAAACCAAGGACTACTTCATCAATACGACAATACAAAAAACCATGAACGGCTTGATGATTTCATTACCTCATCCTCACTGAATCTACCAGCATTACAGATTCTCTCGAAAAGTTCTCCTCCAGCTGCGTATTCCATAACAATAGCTAAATGGGTAGGAGTTATAGAGACCTGAAAAAGAAGATCAAATATTGAGTATTGTTTGCATGCAAGAAATAAAAGAGCCCATGCACATGATCTTCAAGAAATTTCTTATATAGGAAGGTAGCTTAACAATAAAATTGATAAATAAACCTTCCTATTCGAGTGCTCATATTGACAGAAGACTCTGGTTCAGCTTGATTCAATTGCCAAAACCAGGAAATCTTTACATATAATTAAAAGCAATTTGTACTGAGATAACCCTTCTCCGAAATCCAAGACTTCTTATCTACTCTTCAATGTCAACTTGGAAATTAAACTGGAAAATAATATGCGCCATGAAAATGAGTTGAAAAAGAAAAAAAACAGAAGTGGTATTTTGAATCATATTCTCATAGGCTCATCGAAAAAGACAAATAGAAAAGAAGTAGGAGCTGAGATTCTCCGAAATTTCTTTCTTTAAGGGGAGGAAACAATACAAAAACTCCCCAGTATGAAGAAATTTACAATAACTTAAACCAACATACTTCCTTAAATCTTATTATATTGGGATGCTTCAAGGCCCTATGATTCATTATCTCCCTCTGCACATGTTCATCAATCTGCAAATACATGTAACACCAGAGAAATTGAATTCGTTACCTCAGTACAAATCAACCCGACAAGAGAAACAAAAAATAAAATATATCCAGATGAAAACAGTATGAAATAAAAGAAACCCAGATAACAAAAACAAAGATTATAAGGGAAAACTAGCAAAAAGAATTTACCTTAAGGCCTCTCTCAATATACTTTACAGCATAGAGCTCACCACTCCATTTGTCTCTAACAAGCTTAGCAACACCAAAGTTTCCTGAACCAATATCTTTCAGAAACTCATACCGGTCCATGTTTTTGTTACTGTTCTAATAATTAGATTCAAATTTATTCAACAAATTCAAATATCTGTTAGCTCTCTGTCGTTTGTATTGGACGCCTAATCGTAGTACTGGTTTGCATTAACAATCTCCATGGTTTTGATAGCTACGAATGCAAAAGCTTTGAAGTTTGGTGGTCGAGACTTTAATAATGGACTGTCAACGATGACGAAGGGTGGTGTCAACGAATACTGAAATCAACCATTGGAGCGGACGTTACACGTGGCTGAAAATTAGGGGTTGGAATATGGAGCATTACGGAACAAGTTGCCGCTGACGTTTGCTTTATATCTTATCCTCTCGTTTATGAAACAAGACTATACTCGCCACTCTTGACGGACATGTTTCAAATCTAACGGTAGATTTCAAAAACTTTACATTTTTTTATTGTAATTATTAAATTCTAAGTGCTTGTTTCAATCGTATTGATTTATTGGGTTTGACATTTCCCCCCTTTTTTATAATAAGAAAATTAAGGACCATATTAGGTACTCGCTTAATATTAAAATAAGAATTTAGTAACGAGTATTTTTAAAATTATATTTTTTAAGATAATAAAATTTATTATTAATTATTACATTAAATATTAAAAATTATTATAAACAATAAATATAAAAAGATCATTCGCTAAAAAAATTATTAAAATATAATGACTTTTAAAATTATTATTTTAAATATAAATAACAATATAAAAATATATTAATTCTACTAAAAGTGAATATTATTTAATTTTTTAATGTTAAAATATAAAAAATTATCAAGATACTAAATAAACTATAACAGTAAGTAATTAACAATAAAATAATTTACTTTAGTATATTTAATATATTTAATAAAATATTTTTAATATTTTTATAAAAATAATATTGATGTACAAAATATAGGCCAACACTATGCAAATAAGGGAACAATGAGATTAACTTCTAGCACACCCAATACAGATGCAATGGTATCTACTACTTCCTAAGTACTTATAAACACAAGAAAAGTTTAGAGCGATGTCGGTTGCCTAGTAAAGAAACTCCATTGTCCAATAAGTGCCTTTATAAGATAAAAGTAAATAAGTTAATAAATAAGAAGGTATTTACTAGATTACTACTCATGTTTGTAAAAAAGTAGAGTAAGAAAAATGATGAATAGTGGTTAAAAAGGTTGATAAAAGTCAAACCCTTTTTGTTAAATGTGACTTCCTTTTATAAGTGAGACTGTCATGTCTTGCAACTTTTCACATGTGAACTTTTAAAGAATGAAATTGATGATGAGAATTTATAAGAGACTTGTGTAAACTACTAGATTTGTTGACTGTTATGTAATCATTATGTTGTGCTTTTTCTATTTTGACGACTTACATGCAAAGAGTTGCTTGACAAGTAGTGGTGCCATATAAGTCTCAACAAGGGGATGCAATTGTAATGCTTGACATGTGGTCTCCTCTACTATACTCCCATTTTTAATTAGTGGTAATTCACAGCTTTTGGCAATAAGTTATGACATGGCCAATTCCATCACTATAAAAAAATTTTGATGCCCCGCCTAAACTAAGTACCTAGTGTTGTTAAAAACCTTATCAAAAAAGATTCAAATAGTATTCCTAGCCTTTAGTTAAGGTTAAACCTATCGATGAGACTTCAGTCTTAGATGGTTATTATAATGTTAACTCGAAAATCCCTGACTACATAGTTAAGATGAACACATAGTTAGGGTGGTGATGTGGATGAAAGCTCTCATCCTTTAACTACAAGAGTTCTCGTAGAGTTATCCAAACTATAAGTCAGAGTCTTTTGTTGACTATCCCTAAAACATGGCTAGGGCCTGTTCTTCTTATTTAGTTACCCTTGTTTTCCTTATAAATATCAAGTCCCCTAGTTTTTAACAAAAGTCAATGACCTTTCATTAAAAATTAGTTGGCTTTCTAGTCTAAGGCTAACTCCGTCAATTAACTTTAGAGAATCTTAAATGGTAGTTTTTCAAAGGTTGTTATAGACTTTACTTAGTGGATATAGACCTACTGTGGCTAGCTTGTCAAGCTGTTATGCCTTCAATGCCCAAGTAGCCTTTCTATTAATTTTCTATATTTTCAATATGCTGTCTCCTTAATTTGCAGTGATAGTACACATGGCCTAACTAGAATCACTTATGCTTTAAGCCTATCCTTTGGTTCTGCTAATGGCTGGGATGTGATTCTCTCTAGTATAAATAGAGCTCTTCCCTTTTTTCATGCTTTTTACCTTTTTACACCATCTTTCAAACTTCTATAATCGAAACTTTTATATTCTCTTGCATACTCTTTATTACAATTACAAGCTCATTTTCTTATAGATCTTAAATCTTTCTATGCAAATTTTCACCTTAGTAAGTTTTCTTCTTCGTCACTTTTCTGTAGCCTTTGGGTTTATATGTGGTTTGGACTTGTGTCAGTGGCTAAATAGTCATTAGGGAGACACTACATGTAATTTTTTTAGATTTTTGGGTTCATATGAAAATTTAGGCTATTAGGCCAGTTAAGGTTGTTTTTATTCTTCTCTGATAAAATATATATCTAACTATGGCTTTTTGGTTAGTTATAGGAAAAATGAAAATTGTGCACAATGCTCTGAGGTAACCAAAAAGAATAATAGGACCTTCGATGACCCTAGTACTTTGGCTTAGGAGAGAGGTGATAATAGGAACCTTATTCATAACTAAGTTAGCTTAGGAGGCCCCATAAAGCCGATTAGTTCCTATCTATCATTAGAGAGGCAAATTTGGATACCTATTAAATATTATTCAAAATCAATCCAATGTTGATTGTATCAAGCCCTAGCAAAGTCCTTAGCAGGCCTCCTAAAGTCTAGGTGGCACTAAATGAGGGGCATCTTCTTTTTAAGGTGTGGTTACCCTTGCAATCATACTTTGCCCACATCTTTGATATCTTCAATATCCCACTACACTAGCTCATCTTTGATAACCAAAAAATCTTAAATGGCTTATCTATAATAAAGGTCTGCACTAAGAGTCTCTTACCATCTATAAATGATGTTACATTTATTCAACCATCAAAAAATGAGTGATATTACCATAAGTTTGCCATAGCCTCATTTCGCCAATAAAGAGGAACTTATATTGCAAAAAAGATTGAAAAGATAAGTGATTCTTTGTGAGTATGGTGAGCATTTTTTCTCTTTTATCCGTTTTATTATAATTTACCTTTTATCATTCCAACCTCTCGTGCAATTATCATTGGGGCGTATAATTGTTGACACTAAAAAAGACCCATTAAGAAAAAAAAAAAGTTCACAGACATCTTAAGGAGCTACTAGTCGATGAGGTCATAAAAGGTGACCTTGATCCTCTATAACCCAAACCATAAATCTAACAGCTCCTTTGAGAAAGGACAAGTGAGTGGAGGACTTACAAAAAGGATCGAAAGGGTTACCTACCATAAAGAGAAGGGAATCTCTTTCAAGAAGTCTAAAGAGATTCTTCTACTGGAGCTTTCTTTATCTTAAGAAGACTTGCCCAAAAATAAGGCCAAGAAATAGATAGAAGAGAGAGGGGATGCCTCAATGAAAGAAAGAAAGATAACTTATACTAGTGATGAACTCCCATCTTAATCTCATAGGTATAAAGCTGCAGGCCTTTAAAGGTAAGGATATCTGAGGGAACAAAGGTTGACCGAGCCAAGATAGATGCCTTAGGGGTAAAAAGGGATTTAGGTAATGTTCCTAAAGATAATAATGTAACGAGCCTAGCCTTTATCATTAAAATTTCTATTATGGATTTAAAGGACCTCTCAAAATCAAAGAAGGCTTATTTTAGATGCCTTTTGTCTTTACTAAACACTGCAGTAAAATAGATAAATCCTATGAGGGCTAAGGAAATGTTTCTCATAAAGTCTTTTAACATCATGGACTTTTTAAGTTAATGGTTGCATAATTTATATCTTCTTCCTTTCCCTTTCATTTAATTTTATAAATAAATATATAGTATTAAGACTTTTTGACCTTTTGATGATTTTGCTATTATATTGTATATATAATAGTTCTGACCAAAAGAGAGTCAAAGAATGCATTAAAATACTAGAGCCTGGCTAGTTCCATATTGATAAATTGACTTGGAAGAGGGACAAGGCGAAGAGTAAATGGCTATAATAGTGTTATAGTTTACTAGAAAATAGTCTTAGTAGTTAAATGAGAAAGAAAACTTGGAAACCAAGGTGGCATCTACGAAGTTTAAGGTCATAAAGCTAGAGCAGAAGAATTAATCACTAAAGAAAAAGGTGTAAAAATGGGTTAGGAGCACAACAGGTTCACTGAACTTTATCGAGTTGTAAATGGTCAGGCCAATAATTTAAGGGTGAAATCGATTAATGAAGTGAACACCAGTCACTATCATATGTTAGTCATAAGTAAGCTTGTAGTAGAAATGGATTCCTTAAAAAAAGACCTTAAGAACTTGGGTAAAATTTTTATAAATTTTTATAAGAGGGCAAAAAAGGCTAAGGAGGATCTAAAGGTTTGGTATAAAGCTAGGCCAATTATGAAATATACTTAACTAGCCAGCTCTTTTTCTGATATTCCTTATACATGGAACTAGAATGGCTATTTGATAGATTGGGTCTTAAAATTTCTCTTACTTTGACATTCCTTAGTCATGTCTATGTCTTAAATATGTATACCCAAATATAAGTAGTTTTATTATAGTATAGTGATTAGTTAGAATTTATTAAGATTTTTCAACTTATATTTTGCTTAGTTTTGAATGATTATACATATTTTTGATGATTATTTTTTATTTTTATGGTATAGGGCTTAATTTTCAAAAGTTTGGCAAATGTGCATTTAGGAGCTATTTTGCACAGTCTTTGATGTTTGGGCCATAACTTGCTGAACAGATGTTAGAATTTAGTGATTTAAAATGAATTAGAAACTGATTTAAAATGAATTAGAAACTAACTTAAAGAAAAAGACTTTTATAAAGAGAGCATTTGCATTTGAAGTTGTTTGAATGGACAAAATAAGGCATAAAATAGAGTCACTGCAGGAAAAAAGCACTAGTTTTCAAGTTAGACTAAGAGGGCACTGCCCTGATGCCCAAATGCTGCTCCCTAGTGCTATCCTAGTAGGAAAAAAGAGTCATTTCTCACAAGCTTAATGCCCCAATGCTTCTTAATGGTGCCCTAGTGCCCAATGCTCTGTTTTTACAAAATTTTGTTGCATTTTTCTTATGTCTTTAGGGTTTTAAGAGACTATAAAAAGGATAGCTATTTTCTAAGATGAAGAAAGCCTTTCACAGACCTAAGATAGCGAGAAATCAAGCCTAAAATATAGGATTATAACCAAGATTGAAGATTGAAGAGAAAACATTCTCGAGTTCTTTCTATCTTTTTCTTTCTATTTTTAATTTTTTTAACTTATAATAATAAATTCTTGGTTTATGAATGTTACTTTCATTCAACATATGTGAGGCTAAATATTTTAACTAGAGGATTAATATAGTTTAATTGTTGAATTTGTTTGTAATGCTATGATGTTATGATTAATAAATTAGATTGTTGTTTATTTATATTATTTAATGCTTAATCCTTTCAAACTCTTAGCCACGATTTGAATGATTCTAGATTTAAATTTTTGCACTTAAGAGAGTGGAATTTGAATTGAATAATGAACAATATGACTAGGTTTATCAGTTACTTGAAAAACAATTGAACTCCTAAAAAACATATAGAATAGATATGTGCTTCATCTGTTTTGCTATTTAATTTGTGATAGGGATATTGCGAGCAAATTTCAAAATATATTCATTTACTTTAAGAGAGGAATTTAGGTGCATAAATTCTTATTTTATAAACACAATTCCATAAAGGGCTTAAGGGAGCATTTAAAATAGAGTACATATAATTAACAACATCAATTCTTTAGGTTAATCTTACTTAGTTTTGAAGGTGTTGCATTAGTTTCTTTATTTTGTAGTCTAGTTATTATATTTCTAGTTTAAAATAATTTTCTTTATTATTATTTCCTAGATAAAATTTAGGATTGGTTCACTCAATCAGAAGATAAAAATAATTTAATGCACAAAATATGTATTTTCTATAAAAAATTAATATTTGATTAAAAACTTGCCTTTGAATTAATTGATAAAATCATTTGAGAAAAATGTTTAAAACATGTTAAAGTTC
>JAWDEX010180545.1:0-14169 GCA_035221805.1 Trichilia hirta | reverse complement strand
CTATGATCATAGTCTTCAAAAAATGGTGAGTCGCACTCACTGGGTATAGCCGAGTGATTTTATCTTAGAGGGACATTTGTGCTGGTTCTGGGTTCAAATTTTTTAGAGTATATTCAGGTGTAAGAGCCTGGTGTAGCCGGAGTTTTATCTTATACTTGGTACCACTGCAGTGTGGTCCCTGTACATGATCTTCATTGATTCAGGACAGGTGCTGTGTAATCTGCGGATACATACCCCAAAAAAGTGAGTATCTGGCCTGTATATGGTCGGCCGCTGCAGTAATAACTGAATATAAGAGTTTTTTCGTCATTAAAAAAAAAAAAAAAAAGAGTGGTGAGTCTTTTTCAAAATATTGGAGTGGGTCCTCAACTTTCTACGGACAAACAATTTATTTTATTTTTATAAAATTTATTTTCAATATATGGTCTTATTTATGAATTATGATAACAATAAATAATATGAGCAACCAAAAAAATAAACCAACGACTTAAACAAGTCGTGAAAATGAAAAAAATTAATAAAAACAAGACAAATGGTAGCCACTAAGCAGTTGGAACTGCATTATTATTAAAATAATTTTTTTAAAATTAAAATTATTAAAAATAAATAAAGAAGAAAAAAAAATTATGGGCCATTGTCTTACGTCCTTTCAAATTGATTGGTCCATAATTCAAGCGCGCCTTCTTTGGTCCATTTATAGACGAGCTTTGGGCCATATTATTTATATGATTGAAGCAATTTTTTTCGTAGTCCACTAGTTTTTTTTTAATAAATTTTGATTATGTAGCTCAATATTGATTTGTATGAACTGAGTCAACTAAATAAATTAAAGGAGTTAAATTGTACCAAATGAAAAAAAAAAAAAAAAAAAAAAAAAAATGGTGTGTCGTCTACAAATTTTAACGTAAATAAAATTATAAATACATATAAGAAAAATATTTGGCAAATATTTATTTTTATTTTAATTTCTTAGCTAATATTTAAAAGAATAATACAAAAACATTCTAATTTTTTTCTCTTAAATAACTTTATATTTATTAAGCGAGTGATGTAATGATACGACACATAATATTTAAGGCCGTGAAGATGCATCAAAAAATTATTACATTATTATGTGGCAGAAATTTGGAATGGTTATTCTATTTAAAACTTTACTCATATACATAATTTTATTTCATAACGATTGTAAAACAAAATTACATCATTTTAACTATTATTATTTCTTAAATTTATTATTTAAATATCAATAATATATATAAAGGTTAATTTGAATATTTTTACCAATTAATGATAATGGAATGCTAGAGGAGTTATTAGATTGAAATCATCACCCAACACTTTCAAATTATTCAATAAAAAAAAAAATAAAAAAATAAAAAAATTGAGAGAGAGAGAGAAAAATTTCTATCTAATCATGTTACTCTTAAAAGGGCATATATTGACACACAAAAAAAACTCCTGATCAGAGGTGTGGGGTTAAGCCATATTTGGCAATCTAATTTTGGACCAACCAATGAGTGGAACAATGGAGGATTTTCGTCTTCCGTTGGTTTTCGTCTTGGTGGTTACAATCACGACAAAGCACTCAACGCAGACTGAGGTTCCCTTACCACATGGTCAGATCAGTAGAGTCCATCCACATCACGCCACGGAACGAAACAAGACACACAACTGGATTGGATAAATAGAACAGTAACGGGGACAAAGCCCGCGTCCGACGTGTGGCTTCTCACAATTCGCACTTGCTTCGTCTCAAGTCCACAAAATTTATGATGGATTCTTCTTTTATTAGATGCAAATCATTCTTATTATGAAATTTTTTTTGCTGCAATTAGTATATTTGTTAAAATTTTTATATTTAATACATTAAAATTTATAAAAAAAATACTCATTAATTATTATATTAAATATAAAAATTACTAGAAATAATAAATATTAAAACCTTGACACTTACCAGATTAGCAAAATTATTACAAAAAAAGAAAATATATAACGTTAAATTGTATAAAATATAAGGACTAGAATTGTAAAGAATCTACGAAAAAGTGATCACGTTACAAAAAACAACAACAAATCTCAAAAGGAGAATTGACCAACATATTAAAGGACACCAAATTCAAGTTCATTAAATTTTCTGCACCTTTCCTTCATGATAAATACGCTTAATTGAAAAAATTAGCCGCGGACAATTATAAACTGTTCAAACACAATCAATTGATTTGTTGTTTTAAAGTTGTTAATTTTAAATTACTATTAATCAATATAATCTAATAGTTAAAATTTAAAATAAAAAATAATATTTAATATTATTTTTATCTATAAGTGTAATAAATTAATGAATAAAAGTTAATTATATTATTTTAAATTAAAAAATCCATTCCATCTTCAATAAATTAATCAAAATAAAATTTATTTTTATCTATTGAATATTTGAATTCACTACTCTCAAATTAATTATATTCCAAAAATATAAAAAAAACACAATTATTAATAAAAATTTAATTTTAAAATTTAGCTTTTAAATTTTATTTTTTATAAATTGAATAATATTAGAAATACAAACTTTTTGTATAATTTTTTTAATACAAAGTGACGAGGTATAATTGTATTAATTATCCAATGATCCATTTTATTTGTTTTTCATGATTACATTGATTTTTTATTTTTATTAATCAATAATAATAATTACATTAATTTGTAGATAATAATTTATACAAAAAATTATATTTTTAGCACCACTTGTTTACAATGTAAAAAATATACAATAATATTATAAATACAGATTTTTATATAAATTTTTAAAAATAAAATAATTTACACATATCTTATATCTAAAATTTGTAATTTTGCACACAAGACTTGTCACGTATCTCATACA
The DNA here is from genome assembly GCA_035221805.1 of Trichilia hirta. Lineage (NCBI taxonomy): Eukaryota > Viridiplantae > Streptophyta > Magnoliopsida > Sapindales > Meliaceae > Trichilia > Trichilia hirta. Next base: position 11,291 of record JAWDEX010180545.1, on the reverse strand, counting down.
TTTTTTTGTTTTTTATATTTTGATTTTCGTAAAAGTATATATTGAAAAAAATGCTATGTCACTTTTTTTTGTCGAAAGAGAGTGCCACGTCAGTGAAGAAGTATCCCTGTTGTTGGAAGAGTTGAAACCGTCATGGAGGTAAGGAGAAAGATGCGTGACCGAAGTTTTAGTTACCGTTTGGCCATAGCCATGTCGTAACAATAACCGTAACCACCACAATCTTTTTTCCCTCGTATTTTTCATTTTCTCAAATTCATTTCAAGCCCATCAATTGACAGGGAAACACCTCCACGAAGAGATGGGAAATTGGATGAACAAAGAACCACCGCCGCCGATGGTGCTCGTACCGCCTCTCTTCGATTTTCCTCCCCTTGCCGTCCGTACAAGGTTTCACTTCAATTCTTGTTGGAACTAAACTAGTAACAAAGTTTTAGACAATCGATTAAATATTTACGCATTGAATTTGAGGTGATGCAGGATGTTGGAGTCGTCATATAATTTGCTGTTTGGGAAGCTAGCTTTGAAGTGTCTTTTTGACGATTATTTTGAAGAAGCTCGACATTTTAACACCAGAATTATGTTGAAGCCAATTGATGATCCTCACGTCGATTTGATTGCAACTGTATCATTCAATTCTTTGAAACTTTTCATTTTTACTGTACCGTTACATTATGGTCCTATGCAAAGATTGATTTGATTAATTTCCTGTTTAATGTGATTAGGTTTCAGGTCCACTTGATAATAAGCCCGAGGACGAAATAGTGCGAAACGCCTTATTTCGTTGGCAAAGGTATTCTTCTTTTATTGGGTTGCATTTGTTATGCAGTGTAATGGGTTGTGAAAATATTATTATATTATGGATTTTAATGGTTGCTTATGCGAACAGGGATGTGGATGATCCTCATACTTTTATGGACCTTTTTGTATCAAACTCATATCAGTAAGGAACCATTTATTTCAAAGTTTTGCATTCATGTATTTTTTTGGCTGGTTGCTTCAAGAGACATTATTCTCGAAATAATTGCTTGGCATGCTGTCGCTGTAGCATTTTACAGATGAGGTCATGTGCTTACTATCCAAAATGGGGATTTGGAGCATTTGGCATCTTTCCATTACTGTTGAAGAAAAGGTTCATCTTTTACTCGCATTTGGATTCTTTAGCTTGTTGGTACACACACTTACTACTTATAAATGCATTCTCCCTGACAAATCCTAATGTGCTTTGCAGAATATTTTCTGAAGATTATGGTGTTATGGGATTGAGATATGGATCAGGAAGCTTGTCATTTGGAGCCATGCTCATGCCTTTTGCCTGTGTGTGACCCAAATTTGTGTGATTGAGTTTCTTTCTTATAAACATTGGGCCATACAAGTTGTTGCTCTGTAGGTTATGGGTATTCTGAAATCACACTCTTATCGGGCCTCAAGAAATTTTTTAAATTTAATATTTATGATTTAAAATATGCACCTCTACCATAATATTTGGTATTTCTATCTATTTCTAACAAGTTATTTATTTTTCTGGATCATTGTAATGGTATCAACGTTATAGTAGATTGATCTATATTATGGCCTTACTTGTAAATCTATCCAGATTTTTGTTGATTATTTTCAACATGTTTGTTGACAAGTCTGTGGCAAAGTATTGAATGGTTCTATTTTATTTGAATGGGTTGCCTTCAAAACTAGTGTCATTCTCTAAATTCTTATATATTACAAGATCTTCACTGTGAATGCAGTCACCTACAGTTCAAACACCCCTGCCTCATTTCCCTTTCATTGTTTGCCCTTGTCTGCCTAGACTATCATAAAAGATATTGCAGTTTCCATACTATTAGTGCTTCATTCATTGCCATGAAATTGTAGGAAATTTTGTCTGTTTTCTGATAAGATGAACGCTGTTACCTTTTGCAGTGAAAGGGGAGGTGCCTAAGAGTGCATGGTTGGTAAGTAAGTTGGGAAGGCTTACTGTCGGAGTGCAGTATGAGCCACAGTGTAAGTTTGCATTGACTAGCTTCTTCTTTTTGCAGGACTTCAAGGGTAGTTCATCGCATTTATTTGCCAAATTACTGAAATTTGTTTAGCTTAATTTTCCCCCTCCTTTTTTGAAATATGCAACTTTATTTAGCTTTCGTTTATGGGAGTACATTGGTTAACTGGTAAGACTTCAAATATGAACCGGGTGAAAGATCCAGCTCAAACTAATAGTGCACAGAAAGTTTGTTGGGCTTGAAGTGTGTGATTGAATCTTAGTGATGAAGGTGGTTATGAGCAATTTGTATGTGGCAAAAGCTGCAAAGCAATGAATACACCGGTGCATTGAGATAATTATTTTGGTATAGAAACCCTTAAATCATTGGGATGCTCCCGTGCTCTGTTTCTGTTTTCTGTACAGAGTGTTAGCAACGTCATATAGACTATAAATCAATTTGTGGAGTAATTTGATTCTTGATGATTACTCTTTCAGGTTTAACATATGATGCAAATATTTATTTTTTGAACAATCAAATATTGCAAATAATATATGCAAAAAAAGAGAGGATACCAAACCAGTACTCGTAAAACTATAGAAGGGTTAGAAGTTTAGAATAGGGAGAATGACTATTTTCAATGATATTTATAATCTGTATGCACGTACAGGCCTCTTCTTCTTTTCAACATCTATAGTATGATATAATTTTGCTGGGATGGTAACGTGTTGCCACAGTATTGATCGTTATGATAGACCGCGAAATACTTGCTTTATTGCGAGGGCACTTCATTCGAAAGTGTTTCATGGATGTACTAACACAATAAATTTGAGGAATCTTTTCAATTATTAGTGACAATGTTGAATTAAACTGATTTTTATCATTTACCTTTTTGATTCTTTTGCTAGATGGAGGCAAAGAAGATGCCAAATATAAAAACTTAACGAATTGGAGTTGTGCAGTTGGCTATGACGTGGGATCAGGCAGCCCATTGAGCCCTGCCTTCAATTTTGGCCTTGAACTTGTTAAAAGTTCGCAGGTTAGTATTCATAGTAGTTGAAGTTATTTCTGGATCTTCATTTTTTTCTAATGATTTGTTTGTCATTGCATTGTATACGACAGATGAATGATCTTTTACTCGACCTTTAAGTTTGTCACATACATGTCAGGAAGCTCTGTGGTGTATTGTTCAATTATTCCAATTTCTATTTTTAATTGTTCAAGTACATGATTTTCTCCTGCAAATGCTATACAGTAAGCATATTTTTCATAATGACAAACTTAAATTAGTAAAATCAAAAAAATTAAGTGATACATAAGTGGACTAGATGTCCACAAGTAAAACAAATGAGAGAAACCCCTAATAATAACAGAAAATTACATTAGGGTGTAGTTTATGAATAATCTTGGACGTTAGATGTGAGGCCACATTAAATATGTAAAATAAGCATCTCATTACCTGTTTTGATAGGTGTTTTGTTGACAGTGGCTCTGAATGCAATACTTGTCATTTACAGAAAAAATCTAGAATGAAACCCTTTTTAGAAGCTGGGTTGGGTTGGGTTGGCAGATATGATAATTTTAAACATTCATTTTCGCCATGGAGTAATGAACAATGTTTTTTCCTCTTTGTTCCTTTAATTGTGTGGTAGCATATGGAATATAAACCAAGTAACAGTTATGTGGCTGAGGGCGTGGATTTCAACCTTAATTTCTTTCATGTGCCATAATAATCTGCTTTCAGTTGCACGTGAAAGAAAATTTTCATTTACTACCCCATGATAGGATCTTAAAGAAGTTTCCAATGATATCATTTTGTTTTTTGAGACAATGTTCCAATTATAGATGCTATGTAAAATAACTTTATATTTAATTCAGTGTTTAATTTTGGATTCAGCTTCTATTATGCATCTTATAGGTTTCCTTACAGCATCTAGAAATTCATATCGATTACTGCATCTGTTCATTGCTGTTTTCTGACAGTAACCTGCAATATTTCAAAGGATTTATCATTTACTTTTAAGTGAAAGTTTGTTCTAATTTTCAACTGCAGTTCATTGCCTCATTCTATCAACATGTGGTTGTGCAAAGACGGGTATGCTTTTATTCCTTATATTTTGAGTGGATGTTTGTTTTGATTTCTGCATTTATATTAATGTATTGATGCCTATTGTTTTGCCGCAACATATGCCATGAGACACCGGTTGAATTTCTTTGGATTTTTTTTTTTTTTTTTGTAATACCAACGGTCCGAAAATGCATGATGGCTGTGTTATTAGTAACCAATTTTTGGAGTTCCATTGCTTGCACTGTAAGTAGATTAAGTAAATCCTTGCATTGGATTGACTGTAATACCCTTCAGTCAGCCCATTTGTTTTCCTGTGCTGAATTAAGGACAGGTCAGATGTTAGTGGTTGGCAAGAAGACGTGTTTCTAACTTAAGGTTCCAATACCCTGCCAAGGTTTCAATGCCATTATATCATATCCACACACAATTTGCAATACAGAAAAAGTAGATGTAGTTTGATAACGGAATTTCTACTATATCTGTATAGACTATGAGGTACAGGTAGACCAAGCATAGGTCGTTGCAAAGTTCATTTTTAACTTGTGACGTCACTGATTTGTTTGCTGCACATTTCAAGAGTAGATTCAGTTCAGAATCATTTTAATTGAATGATCCACAAAAATAATTTTGGAGTGCAATATGTTTGATTAAACATGGAAGAAGGAATAAAAGTATATGATATCATAATTTCTGAATTTCTTTTAGAAGTGAAATTGTTGTATTTGACCATTATATTACTTGAGGAGAAGGTTCGTGCAAAATTTTCTAAAAAACTGGGAGTCAAGGACTTTTGAGTTTTGAATTGAAACTAAATGTTTATAGTCTGGAAGAAGTGCTTAAAGTAGGTGATCTTATTTGTATGTAGCTGATCCATTTCTTGGTATGCCAGTAGAAGTTTATGTTTGTTCTTTTGGAGCATCCTAGTTATTGGGTTTCTCTGACTCACTTTGCACTTTGGCACTGACAAATATTTAACTGCTTCAACTAGACAGGTGAAAAATCCTCTTGAAGAAGATGAAATTGTCGGAATTACAAATTATATTGACTTTGGCTTTGAGTTGCACACAAGGTATTCCAAGTGATAAATTAAGTTGTAAGCAGTATATTGATATCTGACTTTTATTCAATCATATTTTGAAGGGTTGATGATGCCAAAACACATGTTCCGGAATCATCCTTTCAGGTGGCTGCATCCTGGCAGGCCAACAAAAACCTCCTTGTGAAGGTAGTATATCTAATCTTGTGCTTCAAATGTGGATCACATCAGGTTCAATGAATATCCACATTTCGTCTTTGAAGGGAAAGGTGGGACCTCTCAGCGCATCAGTAGCACTGGCATTTAAGTCATGGTGGAAACCTTCTTTCACCTTCAGTATTTCAGGTATTATGATTGGAATTTGAGAATGTAATTTACCTAATTATAAGCGTAAGCAATTATGGCAAAGAACCTTTTACCATATCCAACATTTGGTCTAGGAATTTTCCAGTACTTTCTTATAAGCCTTTAGAGTTTATCATAATTCACTAACGTTTCCTAGAAACCCTTTTAGGGATTCTCATAGTTTTCCCCCAGTCTATTAATAAAATGTGTATGATGGGCAGATGTGTGTTACTGTGACAGTTTAGTATGTTTTCTATTCAAAGGGTGGGGAAATAACATAACCTGAATTGTATTGGTAGGTTATGCATTTGTTGAGGGAGCTTCAAAGATATGATGGAAATTGAATATTTTAAAAAAATTTTGGTTTGCATGGCCTTTGCTGATCAATGTAAATTCTTTGGTTCATAACAATATATAATCCATGACAACGATAATGCATATGATGTCTTCTTTGAATCTAAGGGATCTCCTGCATACTGTGAAATACTTGACTACTATTGAAGGCAGGAGAGGGGATGCTCCAATACTTGGCTCAGGGAATAAGTAATTAACTTTTATGTGCTGGCATGCTTTTTATTAGAACTAATGTTTTGGTGATCTAAATTATGCTTCATATGAAATTTCTTGGGGTGAAATGTAGCAATGTTCATCGGTACATGACGTGATGAGGAAATTGTTTGTGAAAGATGAAAAAGTTGAACGCAGCCAAGGAATTTCGGATGTTACAATAACCTTGAAAATTATTTTCCTGGATTTAGAATCAGCCTGTGTAATGTTGATTGGTTTTGCTCATTGGAAGTGATAAGCTTCATGTAGTTGTTAATTAATCTGCCACATGAATCTATGAATACCCATTTTCTTGCAGCTACTAGAGATCGTACCATTGGAAAGACAGCATATGGATTTGGCATCCGTGTTGAAAACCTTAGAGAAGCCAGGTAAATTCTTTTGATACTCTTTCTCAACAGGTTTACAATTAGTAATCAGTAGGTTGTAGCCGTTGGCCAGCTGGTTTAAGAATGTGTACAACTGTGTCGTGCCAATTTATCAAAATGTACTTTTTTAGGCAACGTTAATTCTTACATATTAAATGGTTAAAACTATATTTTACAGTTATCAAAGAGCTGATCCAAATTTTGTAATGCTGACACCAAGCAAAGAGCACTTGGCAGAGGGTATGGTTTGGAAAATTGGCAATCGACCTATGCTACAATCCGATGTAAATTCTGGAAATTACGATGGGTTGCCTAAGGAAATGAGGCCCGTGGGAAAAATTTTGTAATCTTTTTTATTTGTTTATTTATGTTCTTGATAAGAAAATTTTGCGACAGAGAGACACTATTGGGTCAGCGTAGAGCCGTAATCAAATCAAGTTAAGAATCAAGTCAAGAGTGAACTACTTGAGCTTAACTCATTTTAAATAATTGAAATTCGAAGTTGGTTCGAATTTTATTAAATTTATATTTTTTTATATTTAATTAAATTTATTGAAATATTCGATATATTTGAATTTGACTCAATTAAATTTAAATATTTGTTTTTTAAATTATTATTATAAAATTTAAAATTTTTAATAATTATTTTAAAAATTATATAAAATAATAAATATTTAATTAAATTTACGATTTAACAATATAAATATTATTATATTTAAATTTAATTTAAAAAGAGCTATTTTAATTTAAATTTAACACAAATATTATTAAATTAAATTCGAATATTTATGCAACTGAATTCGAGTAGTTTGAGTAATTTGACTCGTTTAGGTGAGTATTAAAATTTTACTAGCTTCAATCTTCTTTTGTAATTTTGAAAAAATTTGCGAACAATATTATTTTTTAATACTATTTTTAAAATTGATAACAGTTGAAATATTTTTTTAAATTAAATCAAATATTTATTATACAAATGATTATACGTTTATGAGAAATTGAAACAGAAACTCGTAAGTGCATGGTGGCTATGAGCACGCGGTGAGGAATTGTATGAGTAGTGGAAGCAACAGCAAGGAAGGAGCCGGAAATAATAGCTGCTGTAATTGTAAAAGGTCTGAGCACTCGACTAAAGACTCTGTTGAGGGAAGCAGCGGTGAAAGATATGGAGGAGGTGATGGCTCTTCCTTGAACTGTAGGAAGCCATTCACTTACGAACTTATCCACTTGATTCAAAAGTGAAAAATCAAGAAAGTAAGTTAGTTCGAAAGCGGAGACACATCTCTCTACTGTCTATCTCTGTCACTTTTGAATTAATCAATTGTAGTTTCGAAAATGGAAAGAATTCGAAAGTGGAGATACATCTCTTTACTTTCTAACTCTCTCAACTTTCCAGCTATTCAACGGTAATTCAAAAATAAGTTTGTTAGGTATATTCTGTTTCAGTTTCTCGTAATGAATATATAGTTTAAACGATGAATGTTTGATTTAGTTTGAAAATAATTTTTAACAATTATTAATTTAAAAAATATGATAGAAAATATAATCTTTTTCGCGAATTTTCTTTTTTGTTTTGTGGGTCCTGCAATCGAGGCGCTTGGAGGGTCAAGTTTTCTCAGAAGTACCAACCTTTGATGAAAGGCCATGTTAGCTAATTGAAGAAATGTCTTGCCTTCAGCTACAAGTACGGAAAGAACAATTTTTTTTTTTTTCTTTTATCATCTCATCCTTACTAATAATAAAATTGTTCCTGTAATTATTCAGCTTGAGTGGGTAATAGTTTCAAACTGTCCTATCCTTATATTCCATTTCATTCAAAAGCTAATCCACAGAGAGAACTCCCGATTTCTTCGTATAGTTTTTATGTATTTGAAGAAATTGTTGTTTCCGGAAGGAAATGTGGCTATCCAAAGAGATGATGACATGATAAAAAGAAGTAGCCAATAGCTTGATAGCAGTAGGCCAGTAGCAAGCTTAGTAGGACCCGGACAACGCTAGAAGGTTTATCAATTATCACCATACACTGTCCGGTCCAATAAGCCCCAAAGCCAGAAAATGGCTTATTCACTTGTCTCGACTCTTTCCCTTCCTTACCAATTTTCTCGCTTCCCAAACACAAAACTACAACACAACCCTTCAATAATTTTTCTCTTAACAAATCCATTCCTCTCCGCACAAACCCAAACACCAATTTCATTTGCCATAGCTACCGTACTGGAGCACCAAACACCGATAGTCACTCTCACTCAACTGTCTCTAAACTTACGAAGCCATCATCCCTGTCTTCGGTTTTAGAATCAATATTCATCTTCTGCAGTTCAGTTGTTTTATCTTGCTCTATTCTACTCACCAACGTCGATTAAGCCTCTGCATTCGTCGTTACCCCACAACGGAAGCTTCAGTCCGATGAGCTTGCCACCGTTCGTCTCTTCCAAGAAAACACTCCTTCGGTTGTCTACATTACCAACCTTGCTGTCAGGTATTTGCTCATTTCATTTTTACTCATTTTTATTTCTGTAAGATTGAGTTTAATGTTCATATTATTGTTAAATTTTTTTACTAATTTTAATTTATGTTAAATTGTGTTTGTAAACATTGTAGGCAGGATGCATTTACATTGGATGTGTTGGAGGTCCCGCAAGGATCCGGTTCGGGCTTTGTTTGGGATAAAGATGGTCACATTGTCACCAATTATCATGTGATTCGTGGCGCTTCTGATCTCAAGTTGGTTTGCTTGCTTCCATCTTTTCCATTTCATGAATTCTAATTTTATTGTCGTTATGTTTGCTTTAGTTGTTGCTAATTATTTGCAATTCGAATATTTTTTTGTTCAATTACATTTATGTCGTGCAAACTTCAAATTACAATTAGCATATAGAATCCTTTTAAGTTTATGCTGGTGTCAATTGGTGTTGCTGGTGGATTTATTTTTATTTTATTTTTTCTCTTTGGTCGGAACATAGTGTATATGGATGAAATTTCCCAAATTAGCATGCATCCTGGTTTCTTTTTAAATAGAATATACTTCATTGTTTGGACATTGAATACTATTGTGGATTTTTAAAATTGTTCCTCCAATATGCTTCACTTGACAAGACACGAGTTCTGGAGGCTTAAGGGTGAAAGATGCAATTTAAAAATAAGTTAAACTGGTTATTATAATTATGGGTTTTGTTGAAAATCAGCAATTACAGTAATCACAATCTAATGCAGCTGTTGAGTTGAAACTTCTGCTGGCCACACAAACAACGCTATGATATTATACAACTTCTTATGTTAGTTATTATAATATATTAATAAGACTGGTCTCATGTAGTGGTATGAATTAAGGAACCACTGCCTAGTGTAATGGTGAAAGTCATGAATGGGAAACTACAAGAGTGGGTTCAAGTCTTGAAAGTGGATGCATTTGTAAAAGTGTTTTGAGAGATAGAACATCATTGAACCCTATTGGAAATAATATAATTCCTTTTTCTTTTAATTTTCCATGTACGAGTACTTTGACCAAGGACTTTGCATGCTGTGATTTTTCATATAGTCAGCCCTTAAGCTGAAAGATCCTATTTACCATGATGCATTGATCCCTTTGTGGTTGTATATGTTAAGCTAAAGTCATGGTTTGCCAGTAGATTCTGGTATGTCCTTACATGCGGTGTTTAATTTGTGCTAGTGATGTACATGGTCACTCTTGCTGACCAATCAGCTTATGATGCAAAAGTTGTTGGATATGACCAAGACAAGGATGTTGCTCTGTTGTGTATTATTGCACCCAAAGACGTATTAATACCCATACCTATTGGTGTCTCTGCAGACTTGCTTGTTGGTCAGAAAGTTGTGGTTTTTACATTCTACTTACTGATGCTATAGATTTTTGTGGAGTTGCATCGTGTCTTTCTCATCCCACAAGTACAGGAGATTATGAATAACAATCCCAGACATGCACTTGGTGGAAGGAAATATTATTAGAAACATTTATAGTTTTGATTATCAAAGAGAGTCATTTGCACAAAAAGGGCAAATCTTTGATTTAAGAATTTGATGTTTCTCTTTTTTTTCAATATAAAGCATTAGCTGAATGATTTCTCCTTCCAGGTTTTTTGCCCAAAAATGTTTTCAAGAAGATGGTTGAAAATATTGGCACCTTTAAGTGCTTTGTTGCATATCAGTATTAATTTCCAGCGGAATTGATGATCGTGACTGGACTCTAGTCTGAATTTTGATTTCCATATAAGTTGCTTGCCACCTTTTACATGGCTTGATCAAGACTTTGCCATGCAATAAAAGTTACTGATTGTTGTCTATGAGTTTCAGAACTTCTTTGTTAATTGAAAATCGTATTCCTGAGTTCGTATTTCTTTCCAGTTTGGGCTTGACCATACCCTTACTACTGGTGTGATCAGGTATGAAGTATATAAAAGAATTTTTCTTTTAACCTCAAGCATATTCAACAGTTTATAATTTTGGTATGTTTGAAATTTTCTTCTAATGTTACTTCCATCAGCCATGTGGCTTCAGTTGAATCACATCTTATTGCTTTTAGAATATGTTATGATCATATCTTTTACTGTATATTAAGTAGGCTTTTGAAAAACTGCACGTTACTAATAAGATTAGAAGTTTATATGTATTTTATGTCTGATGGAGAAATAAGATACATAGAAATTTATATAAAGTATAGAATTCAAATAAATTCTATGCAGTAACTCCGAATGTCATTGTATATTGACCAATGCACAAAATAAGTTATTTGTTAATATATTCTTTCATGTTTACTGTAGTGGGCTTCGCAGAGAAATAAGTTCAGCAGCTACTGGCTGTCCAATTCAGGATGTTATACAGACAGATGCTGCCATTAATCCTGGTAATAGTGGAGGTCCCCTTCTAGATAGTTCGGGAAACCTGATTGGAATAAATACAGCAATTTATTCTCCATCTGGAGC
>JAWDEX010180534.1:0-14170 GCA_035221805.1 Trichilia hirta | reverse complement strand
CAGAAAATTGAATCGTCTCAGCAAATCAAAGCTATTCAAATTTCTGCTTTCGCTTCATGACAACAAAAATTTGGGGGGCTTATATTGATGGTTTTATCAATCCTGTATTTTTTGACCCCAGCTGTTATTAAGCGGACGACTTGACCCGGCTCTGATCACCTAGGTATCCCAACCGTTACCTTGATTATCGAGGCAATCTAATTTTGATGTTTCAAAAACGAGAGATTTGGATGAAATAATCAAATACATTTTTTAAGTAACAGCTTGAGCATCCTATCACATTAAAAGGCATTATGCCTTACAAATTACAGGCATTTATTGTACCACCCTAGCTCGATATAAAAGAGTGGTAAAAAAACTTACTAGATGATCATACCTTATTCTGTCTAATTAGGCTCCCGTTTTTCGATGTTTGTATGTGTAAATGCCTTATAAATGGTAAAATTATTACATGAAAAGGGAATTTTTTTTTTATCATTTTGAACCTTGTGAGAGAAAAAATGAAGTTCAACTAGCAAAGACTAGATCTCCTTCATAAATATTTTTCGAACCCAGCATCTCGAATCAATAAATTATTTAAACACTCATAATTCGTTTTCTCTTTTAACTTAACTTTAGATGATTTACTGATTTGATTGTCAAAGTTTATATGTCAATAATTTAGCTTTACTCCTAATTTATTTTTTTTTAATTTAAGTAATTTTTTAGTAATTTTTATCTGAAACTAAATACTATTTTACACGATCTCTATATTAATCATAACAATAAAATTTATGTAGTGCACTTAATTTTTTCATCAAAAAAAGTTTAAGCATCAACAAATATCAAATAGTTAATGAAGAGGGTGTCAATCAATACGGATGAAAGGTCAACTCCTCTAAAATTTGCAATCTCTAATTCACGTTATCAATTAGATGTTTCCATTACTACTACTACTACCCGCTGGCATCCTAAGTCTACAACTTGCTTTTAATACCAAACTAGCATAGCAAAAACGTTTTAAGAATGAATTAATCAATACAGTTAATCCTCAATAATTTGGAATCTATCAAGCAAATAAAATTTGAAAAAATTTTAAATTTAATTTGACAAAAAGTACAAATCTGAAAATACGAGTCTTATTTATACTAAAAAATTAAGATTAAATTCAATTTTAAATTTATTCAAAAAGTATAAATTAAAATAACACGAAATAAAAATAAAATAATCTTTACCCGTATAATTAAATCGATTGAATGGCTAACTTCGTTCAATGAAAACTTTTGTTGCCCTCTAAAAAATCTTTAATAAGAATTCCATCGAACAAAATGTGTCATTCATTTGATTGAAAAAGGTCATTTCGTTCAGCTGAACTTCATTCGTGGTACCGGATAGAGCCCGCCCCTGCATAAATATTGCTATTCGTTCTGGCCAAATTCTTCAACTTTCTCTGTCAGGGTCTTATTGCATAATTGTGACGTCCGCGTCATTATATGGCAAGAAATCGGAAGGCCAAGTCAAGATGTTATTGCATCCAGCTAGTTAAGAGTGTTTCATTTGTTGCCACTAGATGCATAAGTTACTCTTGAGTTTGTGCCATCACAACACAAGCATTAATAATTATTCAACATAAGACAGCAAATAAGAATTGAAATCTACTTCATAAAATTAAAGTGACAGTAAAATTATCATAACTCAGCACTTCAAGCGAGATGCTGAAAATTGGGTTTCCGGTACTCCCAATGAAGCCAAAAAGGGTTTCCACGTAAAATAAACACAAAAAATAACTCAATGCACACTGAGACAAAATTTTGTAACAAACCATTGTAACCTCCGCAAACTAACAATCATCCTATGAGAAAAGAAAATCCTCGTTTTGTCTATCAGCAAACACGGACAAGCACGACAGGGTTAGTAGCAGAAGGGTAAAAAAGTTAGAACTCCTGAGTTTTCCTGCTCTTTATCATTCTTTCAAAGCAAGATATAGATAAATAAATCATGGCCATGAGACAATATCCGAGATTCAAGAAGTAAGATTCTAGAGGACAAGAGAGCAAGGCTCTATATTATCGGGCGCTGTGTGCTGAAGTTGCTTTGCTGGAGAGACCAGGAAGATGAGTAATTAGATCTTCATGAATGTACTGTATGGTATATATCTGTTCACCTGTAAATGAGAAATCAAGGGGAAAACGTAATGGCATTGCCAAATAATTGAGGGGAACGGTAAGGATAGTGTTGCAAGCAATCCATATTCTTCTTATCTATGAAATGTCGATAATGGTTCATTAACCAATCGTAAACTCATAGTGCATGTTCTGTTATCCATCTTCATTCTTTGTTTATGGGGATGTTAGCGGCCTATATTTCTTTAGGAATTGTAGGATTTATCTTGCATATAGTCCCATTCTACTCAAAATAAACTAATTGTTTAAGATGCAAAAGTAGTTTTTAATTTTATATGATACAGCAAAGAAATATACTTGAATTACGGAGATAAAATATCTAGATCTAAATTCCATCTACAACCTTTTTGTTTTAATTAAGATTTACCAACAAACTCCAGAGGTAGGAAACATCCTTGAATTACCTTAGTAATTATTAGTATTCTCCAATAAGTTAAATTTTGCTATGTGGTTGCAAAGGACTTATAGATGTTACACTGGCAGCACTAGATGCCACATCACCTCATTCAGCTGGAAATGGACGCAGTATTGACGTCTACATTCCATCCTTGCTCAAGCACCAATATTTCACAACTCTTACTCGGGAAACATTCCTTGAATCAAGCCACTCGCTAAATGGTTAAAGGCAGGATGATTGCCTTTGTTGTATGCAGCAGCAGAACTCTCATTTTGGCGGATTTAGATACGGTGTATCTACGTACATCAGACAAAGATAGTCACAGGCAACTGACAACAGCAATCGAGATTCTTCAAGGGCATCTAAAGTTCAATCCATTATCTAGAACCAAGATTTCCCTTCCAACTCCAGATTAGAAAATCCTTCTTAAACTAGCTGACCAACTACAAAAAAAAAGTGAAACCAATAATAAATATCTCGGTTTCCTACCACTTTCTATTAGAATTGCTGCAGAGGAAATGAAAGAGGGTAGGAATCAAACAGATACACAAGTGGTAAATGTCACTGGCTTCATTGTATAGTACTACGAAAAATTTCCCCCTTTGGTCTGTCGGAGTTCAGTGTTGGCTTAACAAGTTTTCGAGAAATGAACAAGAACCATAAAAGTTCTATAGAGACAACCAGTATTCAAACAGTTAATAATGTCAATTTATTGAACCTCTGAAATCACTGATATAAAATCTTGAAATTTATAAAGGGCTTTCTGCATTTGGTTCTCACTGCTACTGAGGACAAATAAAAATTAGCCTATCAACTCTCCATTAACTTAAAATGTTATCAAGCAGCATAAATCATGTCAATAGTCTCAAAAAAATTAAGACCTGACGAAATAAAATAGCAAACAATATACCAAGTTCTGACCAAAGCCAAAATCTCTCTTCTCATGGCACAACATGCTCTTAGCTCTAACTAAAAATACAATTCCACTTAGTTCTTACTCTTAAGCTCTCAGATACCAATAGCAATAGCTCTACATGAAAGTTATCTTAGCTCTGTTCATATAAGAACTATCATTAGATAATAGTTTGCTGTAAATCAGCCAGAAATATCAGCAATCACAAGTCTACTTGTTATGGAAGGAGAAAGAGTGAAGGGGGACTGAAAAAGAAGAGGAGATCATAACACACACAATTACCATATGAATTTGCTGAATAGAGTCTAAACTAAACAATTCACTCTCAATTTCTTTTGAGCAGCCCAATGAAGGAATGAAAGACATTGAAACTGATTCACTCAAGATCCCATCCAACAGTGAAGTAAACCGTTCATGTTATGTCAATAAAAAACTAAACCCCACAGTAAGTTGGTCGCTAATATCTATCATTCATCAAAACATTTAGTTAAAATCTTACAGATGAAAAAAGTCTAAATGTCAGACCTAAACTACGAAATGTGTTTTGATTGCAACAAACCGGTACAATTATGAACCTTATGAACTCAATAGTAAGTGATTGAATAATCAATAAAGTCCTTCAAAAGTCCAAAACTCGGGTAGAAAATTAATCATCATAATGAAAGAAGAACATGTATTTAACAAATATTCATGGATTGCTAAATTACCTAATGGGTAATGGAAGTACATAGCTCAATCCAATCACCATAAATAATAAATGAACTAAAACTGTATGAAAATCCTTCATGTATATACCTCACAAATAAACAAGAAATATTTACCATTCAATTCATATAAAAAAAAAAAAAAAAAAAAGATAATTCACGTTTATGAGCCACAAGCTTCAACAAAGCCGCACGCACTCCGATCCATGATAAGGAAGAAAATACGGTTTTTATTATACGAACAAGAGTTGGTCAAACGTACAAAGCACAACAAACCCTAGCAGATGGGGTGATGACGATCAAAGGGGAGCTATTGGAGCTTATTGGCATCGGAAACAGTGTTGGTGACGGCCTGGGCGTCGAGCTCGAATTCATCGTATACCACGGAGCGAGAGAACATGAGAGGCCGATCCTTTGCCTCTTCCTCGTCTTCGAGATCGGTGGTGCTGAGGTTGATGCAGGAGCACCGCTCTAGAGACGCGAAGAATGCGGTGGCCACGTTGGTACCCACCCAATTGGCAACCCGATCCAGCTTATCGCATGACAAGAAGCTGCACGGCTTGTCCATCGCTTGATTGATTGATATTTTCTTTTTTAGATGATGGATACAGAGGCCAATGAATGGAATTTTCTATTTTCTGTCTTGTTAATATTTTTGAAGGCTGACCGTTGTTTTCACCAGTTCAATTCTTGGGTTCGCCGGAGTGATTAAGGGGACGACAAAATATATTATTTATTAGTAATCAACTGGAGCCATTTTTGTGCCAACTTTGATAATACTTACTATTCTTGTCACTTTTCAACTTTATATGAAAAAATAAAATAAAGGGGGGCATGTACGTATTAATTGCACGCAGAGATGGTGGTCCCGTCTTTCTTTTATTCTCATTTTAATTACTCATTTTTAATTGTCATCTTAAGATTAGGGAATGGCGTGCCATGCATTAGGGTCAATAAATTTTCTTTCTTTGGTTTGAGTATGGATAATAAATAGATTAAGATAAGTTACCATTTTAATCCCATGGTCGTCTTCGGCTGTGAGCCTGTGGACCATATCAAACTCCTTTTTCTAGATATTACATTACACCTAATATTGCTGAATAGTAATGGTTCGTTCGAGTTTGGAATCGCACTGTATGCGTCCCAATTTTTTATTGCTTTTCTCCCACATGCATTATTCAGAATCATGTCTGAATAAAACAATTCATATCGCCGCGGTATATTCCTTCAATTATTAACATGAACTGGTTCAAAATTATGGCTTACGGCCAAAACGTCCTAGAGCGACCAATTTTTATATAGTCATCAAAAAATGTCAACGAAAATTCCAGGATTCAATGAAGAAAAATGTTAAGGGCATTTAAGAATGAATTATAGCAATAAATCGGAAACTCAGACCCAGTGTTAATGATTGCTTTTAACAAAAAAATTATGGTGACTATTGCTGAAGCGATATCCACCCAATGATTGATTTGTTTGATTATTTGTTTATTACAGTCATTGAAATTTGCCTTTACCTTACTCTTCGAAATCTCTGCCATTCATGTTCTTAAAATGACGCTGAACGGGTGAGCCTTGGCTTGGCTATCTTCTTGTCTTCTTCAAGAGAAATCATTAGAAGATTGGAAGGGTTCTCGACAATCATTTTTGCAACCAAATACCCTGCTATGCTCCATGTCTGGTATTTTCTTGCCTGCTTCCCAACATAACGCCCAGTCTTACCATCATAGTACTCAGGCCACCCATCTTTAGAAAGGCGCTGCTCTGCCAGCTCTATCGCTCTTTTTGCAATTTGAGGCCTTCCTGTTTTAATGGACGCTGCTGTAAGCAGCCATAAGAGAACTACATAAAGAAACCAAATGCAAACATCAGGCATAAATTGAAGGAGGAAAACCGGTGACAGTCAGAGTGATCAACCAGTCAAGACGGAGGTTTCATCAGCAAGTATTGAAAAGCAAAACATTGAACCTGCATCTCACACAGACCTAAGTTCATTACGTTAATAAAATCAGCAAACAAGAGAGAGTGCTATATTATCATAAACAAGGTGCAACAAGGCAGCAGCAAACTTCATTTATTTCCTTGTTTGTTGTTCATAAAATACTAATAAAGGTATGACACCCAGTGAATTGTGTGTTCATGACACTCACCTGGCCAAGATCCACCATTATGGTAACTCCATCGTGTGTTCTTTGGATCATATCCAGTGACAATCCTCCATTCATGTCCTTCCAAGGCTGGGTAAGAGATCTTCAAAGGCATCTCTCCAATCAAATCCTCCCAACGCTCCTCTATTAAATCCATAATGGCCGTTGCTTGTGCAGGTCTGGCTAGAGAACTCAAAATGGCAATGCAGTTCCCCACTAAGAACCATCGGAAATCCATTCGAGCTGGACTTACATTGCCAATAAAGTATCCTCCCCTTAAGGGCATGAAATCAAACACCCAAACAGGGATAGAATCTGGGATGACATTAAACTTGTTAACAGCAGTGTGTGAGTACTCCTCAGTTTTATAGCGGTATATGTTGTTTAACTGCGTAAAATCAAGCCAGTAGTATTTCTGGATGTGATAGCTGAGAGCCGTGATCCTCTTATCTATTCGCTCAATCAATTCCTTGCCACCACGCTCTGGTTTTAACATTTGACGGGCACACCTCAGTGCAAAATAGAACAGAGCCTGGATCTCAATGGGATAACCATATATTCCCTGTTAAAAATATTATTCACAGTTAATTCCATGAATCAAAATCCAGTACAAGAAAATCTTAAAACCTCGGACACAGAAGAAAATCCTTAAAACCTCTGACATGGACAGTTAACAAACTAAAATCAACCATAAAACTAACTTCAGGATCATATTTAGTACTATGCAGCTAAGGTACCGTCAATGATTGTGTTTCTACTAAATAGTAGTGAAACTTATCAGCTAGATGACATTGCTTATTGGCAAAATTTGATAAGCACACGTCACAGTTACAAGGTTCACTTCATAACTAGCAATGAAGCTAAGCCACCTTGTCATCTAGCACTCCTACAGGACCAAATTATTCCAAATTAGAACGTAGAATCTAAACCGAACTTAGTTTACATGCAATAGACTCAGCGAATTAAAATGTTGGAAGAACAATCAAACTCCACACACAGGGCCCATGCTAGTGGTTTTCTACAAAGACCATTAAGTTCGCAATCTTGTAAGTCAATAAGAAAAAGACTTACCATCCTCCTATCAATCATGCTACAGCCATCTGCACACAAAAGAGTAGGAAAAGTGTCAAAACCATCTGAGAGACAAAGGTTGAGTATCAATTTCATTCCTCTCTGCACCTCAGGTAGTTCTGCCAGGGCATAATCACGAGTGCACTTTGTATATGACCTTAGCAGTATAATCCACCAAAAACCAGAATCGACGGGTGCAACTCTTCCTATTGCACTACCACCAAAATCTGCAACCAATGTCTCCTTTTGCTGAGGTGATTTAAAGAGTACCTTAAAACTGGCAGGCATCACGCCTTCTCCAAGGGTAAAGTTATCAATTCTCTTCTCCCAACCTTGCAGGTGAAGGGTCTTCAACAGGAAATTCTTGACAATCTCCGATTCTACTGGTTCAATCATCAGGCAGGCTAAGCCTGTGGGAACAAAATCTCTTACAAACACCTGCTGATAAAAATCGGAAAAAATCTTGATATAAATTGGAAAAAATCAACAACACATGGAGAAGCAACATTAATAAATTGCAGATATGATTATTAAATTATTCAACTGTTTACACTTGTCGATCAATAAAAGGCAAGTAAGAAATCAAAAATAGACATGCATGAGAAGTAATGAAAACACAATACAAAAATCTATTTTCTGTTTAAAATTTATGCCAAAATTAAAACGAACACCACGCCACGTAACTTATACGCAGCTATACTAATGCCAATAAATCCAAAATATAATACAGAAAAAATAATCGAACGTAGCTTTTGAGAGTGATTTTAACCTTATCAAAAGAATTTTTGAAAGTTACTTCTATATCTAATTCATTTGAAATAGATAAAAACTAAAAGCACTTTGAAATTATACTTATAGGTGACAAATGTTTCTACGTAGAGTCCTCAACAGTAATAGAAAGTACCTAATAAATGAGAAACCAATTTTTAAATGCTTTTAATAGAAATCATTTCTACAAAACAAAAATCAATACACAGATTAACCTGATTGTAGTTCAATGCCTCGGCGTTGGGATCCATAGCAGCGAATGTCCCCACAGGTTTTCCTTTTAAGTACACGTACGATTTCTTCAGTCTCTCCCACGCCTCTTCTATCATCGCAGCACCATTACTCTCTGCATTCCCCTGATGACCGCCAATAATCGACCTCAAGGCAAGATCAAAGCTCTCGAGATTTGTACCGACGCTTGGACACGGCTTTAACACCGTCGCCTTAGGCACAGTCACGATATCGGAGACGTTATTATCGTTACTCTGTACTCTCACCGTCTTCTTCACCTTATCCGGCTTCATTATCTCTCCGTTTTCCGAAGATTTTGAGCCCTCTTCCATCAAAGAATCTAAAGAATCTTCAGCTTCTAAATGTACTGAATCGTCTTCCTCTTTAGTTTCTGTGGCATTGTTTGATGTCACAATCATTGTAAACTCCGTTGAAGATTTCTCGTCCAATTTAGTGAGTTCCGGTAGAAAATAGGACAAAGGATCAGCCGCTATTGCTTCATCGACGGACGAGTCCTCCTTGCTGGTAACTGACGATTCCGCTGAAATAAATTCCTTAGTCGACAAAGTTTCTTGATCAATCAAATATCCGTCGACGGCAGAAGAATCATTGAAAGGTGCCGTTGGTGGTGCTGCGTCTACTTCCTTTGCATCGTGTAAGAGATCTCGCAGCGTTTTCGACATTCTAGCGACAGATGATCTCTGCATAGTTAAACTTATGTGAGAAGATATAGTATACTTTATATTTGGTTTAATGCAATTAGCAGTAGATTACCTTCACAGTTATCTGGTGTTAGCTTGGGGTGGGAGATTCAGTTAACCACGGACAGAGCAAGATCGAGGTCACTCGAAGTTCAGAGAATGGAAATGCCTGTATGTGTCTTCTGTGTTGGCGGTTAGAGAGAGATTCAGGAAGGCGTTTTATAAAGAAGGTTCTGTTTAGCATTTATTCACAAAATTACC
This sequence comes from Trichilia hirta, assembly GCA_035221805.1. NCBI lineage: Eukaryota > Viridiplantae > Streptophyta > Magnoliopsida > Sapindales > Meliaceae > Trichilia > Trichilia hirta. The sequence continues at coordinate 4,815 of JAWDEX010180534.1, read as the reverse complement.
ATTTTGCCGTTTATACTTTAATGCTTCACAGCTAGTGGAATGAATGGAAAGCTCGTTGGAAGGCCATTGTACTAAGGTAATATATTAGGGGTGTTTTGGGAATGTTGACAGCTGGCAATCTTTTTAGTTATTGAGGCGGGAAACGAAGGGTTAACGCAATTGCGCACCCTCAGGGAACAGTAGTAACTGAAACGTACGGAGATTTGAATTATTATACACGTTTAAATATTACGCCGAGTGAGTCCATCGAAAGAACCAGTAAAATCTTTCACATGCTTGGGCGCAAATACTGACACGTTTGGATCATCGCTGTAGTTTTTAGAAGAAAATGATAGTTCATTTTTGAACACGAAGAGATCGATAATTAGTTCTCTCGGTAACATGTTCCTCTTCCTTCTACTTTCTTTATGGTCACGATATTAGCCTGTTCAATTTGCATTTTAGGCAACTAACGCACACAAGAGTGTTTTCGTCTAAAAAAAATATCAACTTGCTGCACAGCAAAAGCGTCCAAGAATCCTCTCCTCTGGAAACTCTCTGACAATCTGGGATCGAAATTCCATAAGTCAACTGGACAGAAAAAGAGGTACAATTTCATGGTGGACAAAGTACAGTCCTAAACATTGCCACAAACTACGCGAACCTCAAATTCCCAACTGAAACTGCCAATAATACAAGCAAAGTTACAAACGTATTAGCACCGATGTATGTTATCATAAATAAATTACCATAAGAAGAGTGAGTTAGTTGAATAAATAATAATCTTTAAGAATAAACGATGTCTAAAACACTAATAAGAAGGCATCAGGTTTCCAGCCTCCTTATATCCGAGACAAATATAATCAGGAAGGCGAGCAATTGTCTGGGGGAAACTCTTTTTTTGCAATCCATGCTCTATTTGTCAAACTCCCATATGATTCCTCCATCCTCTGCAATAACATAGCAAAGATGTTAGCCGTAAAAAATTACTGGTCGTGCTTGTAGAGAGTCAGGGAACCTCATCAAACAGGACGCTTAAAAAAAATCTTTCTCCATCTCCATTCTGTTTTTTTCTTTCTAATTTATTATTTCCTCTACATGTTCTCATTCAAAACCTACTCCACAAGCCCATTGACAAACCATCATATCCAATAAGCTTCAAACACATTACATATATTAAAAAAAGCTTTACCAAGAGTCGACCTAAGACAGTTTAGCGTTAGTTGCCTACCAAAATTGCAAAGCCAGATCCATTTTGCTAAATGAATGAAACATAAACTATTGTTTACTTGTTTATATATACTTGTTACCAATATAACATAAAAAGTGATGTAATAATAACTTCTTTCTTCTTCTCTTCAATGGCTCTAGTTAAAATGCTCCAACAGACTGCATATCCTCACAGATTATTTGTGCCAATTTATTTTTCCAACAATAGTTAATTAGAAGCTGAAAATAAATTGGAAATCCAGGATGTACCTTTGACTTTCTTGTTTATCCAAATCTCCAGCAGCATTCCAGCACCAATTCCACCAGCAATGCAGGACCCGTAGAAAGCTATGGCAGAGGGCAGGGATCTTCGAGGAAGAAAATAGTAGTCTGGAATTTGCCTAATCCTTTTTGGCAGCCGCTTCTTTATGACCGGTTTAACACCTGCACCAGGGTCCTTCTGCAATTCAGTACCAATGGCTTTCCAGTCAACTCCTTTCAAAGGGTCTTTCGACTCTTCAGTTCCCATGATCCAATAATTTACAGCTGAATTCACCAAGTACAAAACTACAAGCAGTTTAAAATGGGATTCAATAAATCAACAGACAATAGAAATCTACTACAAATTAAGCCAAGCTATAATGGGGACGAGAGGAAGGCGAACTTAAAATACTCGTGCAGAAATAGGCAACATGTGTGCTGCTATTTGAAAGCATACCAACCGAGGCCCACTGTTTAGCATATATCCGTGTCATTGAAAGATACCTTGGAGCTATTATTTTGGCATTTACGAAGTAATGAGATTTGAATAATGTTTATATATGAGCTTTAACTTTAAGTCTTTTCTTTTAGATGGCGACTCTACCAGTTGGGCTACTAAATAGTTTATAGTTCGATTCTGCATATGATTTTAAATTACAATTTAACCCAACGGAAACCCTTATTAAAAAAGAAGAAACGAAAATAAAAATAAAATCCGGATTTTATAAAGTCTCCGAGTCCGAAAATGATTCAGTTTTACATTAAATTGAAAACCCAATGATATAAACAACTCTCATTGACATTTCATCAAACGTCTGATGTGCATAAGCAAGTTACCCCGCTTCCAAACCAAGTGTAGCTGTAAGTCCACAAATAGAAACAGTCTTGCCCATCTCAATGAATCCACGGCATACAATCTCATATCAACCACACAATTATCATCACAAACGAAATTCTCGTGAATTAGCCCCCAAAAAAGGCCTAAAACGTTAATAGTTAGTGGAACCAAAGCAATCAAAAGAAAGCACGAGGTAAAACTTCAAAAACATTTTGAGGCGAAATTCTCAGTCTAAGTTTCTACTTGGTTACACGGAAACCGAAAAAAGTCGAGAGAAATAGAACGAAAAGGCATGAACGCTGAGTAGAATATAACTTAAAATAATGAAAGTAGCAGATCGAACAAACCTACGGGATAATTTCTTGTGCAACTGAAATTTCCTTTAAACAGTTGGCTTGTGAGTGTCAAGGAAGGGATTTTTCAGGCGGAACACTCGAGATGTGAGCGGAAAGCGGAAACTAGAAAAGTGCTCGAATAAGAAATATTTTGGCATATGTCCTGTATTATTATTATTATTATGAATTTTCTTTTCTCAAGTCTTTTTTCGTCTATATCATTGGCGTTGAACTCCATTAAATAATTAAGAATGTATCTCATATTTATATTAATTATATATATTAAATTTAATTTTGATTATTAAAAGTTCATAAATTTATAATCTATAATTAGTATAAAATATTATTTAATTTTTAAAAAATTGATCTTTTCTCTTTTTCAAATATTAATATTTAAAGAATAATACTCTTATTAAATAATAATTAAATTTTGTTAATTAATACTTTTAAAGTATTTATTCAAATTTTTATATTTAATAAATTATATTTTTAAATATACTAAATTTATCAATAATTATTATATTAAATATCAAAAATTATTATAAATAATAAATACAAAAATTTTAATAAGCACTATAAAACACTCTCTTTTATAATTCTTAAAATTATTTATTGTATATTTTTATCATCCAATAAATTTATGACATACCATTTAAAATATATTTTAGGATGGATAATATTACATTATTTTAAATTATAAATATTCTAAATTAATTATAAAGATTTTGTTAATTTTTGTTATTTATAAGAGTTTTACTTTAACTGTTTCAATGTAAAATTATAACAATAACCTCCCAGTCTTAAAACAAGTATGAATTAAAGTGTGTGTATTTTGCTTAATAGTTAATCTGTCAAATTCAGCTATTTTAGATAATTAAGTATTTTTATCTTTTTAACTTAATTTAAAATTTTTAAATACTTCTTGCAGAATCACTTATTTATTTATTTTTTTTTGTTTAAAAATAAAAGGTCTCAAAAAATTCTATTTAATTAATTAATTACACCGTCATTTTATATATTTTTTAAATATACATAATTTTGTTTCATGGACTCGTTACACCTCTCTCAAATTCATTAAGGTGTTGTGATTAATATTCTGTTAGTGTTTTTTTTCCTCCTTCTCTTGATGAAACTGGAATTAATCCGTTAGAAAGTGCTCTAATTAATGTTTAATTCTTGTTGAAATTAGATATATTAAAGTAGCATGATGATAATTCTTTAATCTTCTAGCTTATTTTGATTTAAATCTATCTTATCTTACAAATTAAAAATTAATATCTATTTACTTCATAATTTATTTAAAATTTATAATTATTACAAAGTTAAAGTATTGTTTTGAATTTTTTATTTAAAAAATATATAATTTAATACTTATATTTAGATTTTTAAAAAATTATATTTAAATTCTTTAATTTTATTTATATTTAAATTTTTTATTTATAATTAAAAATAAATACTATGTTAATTTAATTTAGTAGTATCTATAAACCACCTCATAATAAAAAGACAGGTATAGCTGGTATCAACAATTGTCCTATATATCAAGAGGATGATTCCTCTTAATGTGATCTCGTACCCAAAATTTAATTTTGCAAGTAAAATACTCTCTAAGAACGCTCGACTCTTAGAATACAATCAATTCTAAAATTGGCATCAATCATGTGACGTGCCAAATTTCTTTATGTTATTAAAGTTCGAGTCTTTTCTTTATTGTTTGATTCTTTTCTTGGTTATTTGATTCGCAATAAACCTTTTCTTCTCTCATCTTATTTTTTAGATAAAAGCAGTATGTGGGAAAATAATAAATTAATTTAATAATGTATTAAAATTCCCTCTCATTGATAGTGTCAAATATTTTTAAAAAAATTATCACACAATAAAAGAGAATAGAACTGCTTAAATCAAATTGATTATAGTTCGAGCTCAAAATTTTTGGCAATAAAGAGTATCTCCACAAAAAATTTTGTGATAATTTATAGTTTTATGAAAGTAAATAAATATTTTTTAATTTAATAAAAGGTGCTAAACTCTAAATTAATATATATATATATATATAAGAGTGAGTGAGTTTCAAAACTCAGTGTGTGAAACTATAAAATAAGGAATAAATCATCATATATAATAAAATTTATACAATAATAATTAATATATTCTACTGTTATAAAAAAAAACTTCATTTAGAAAAGGAAGCTT